>PVJX010005193.1:0-70327 GCA_004027295.1 Dolichotis patagonum | reverse complement strand
TTTCCCATGCTATGCTTTCGTATTTTTTCTTTTTCTACTGTAGTAAAAGGCCACCCTACCATGTTCAGGAGCACAGATGGGGGTGTTAAGCCCCCCTGTGCAGCCTACACCACATCCATCTCCAGAACTGCCTCATCTCCCCAGATGGAAGCTCTCCCTAAACTAAACATGGGTTCCCCACCCCTCCCCGGCCCTGGTACCCACATGGAGTTTCCTGCCTCTGTGGGTCTCACAACTCTAGGGACTTTGCATGAGTGGGACCATGCTCTGCGCGTCCTTTGTGACTGGCTTATTTGACTGAGCCTCATGTCCTCCAGGTGCATTCCTGAGCCATCGTTCAGAGAAACCCTAGCATCTCTCCAGGAAGCAGTTACAAAGGGAACTGGGGGCTGGAAATCCTCTCCACCTCCCCACATCCAGGGCTGAAGCCCAGGGCTCCAGCAAGCAGCCAGGGATGCTGCAGGAGTAGACTCCTAACTCCCAGTGGGACCCGGGCCAGCCTGCAGGGGGCCAGAACAGAGCCCACAGCCGGCCAGTGCTTCCCGGGGGTAACCTGAGCAGCTCTGAGAAAACTCCATCAAGCCAGGCCGGGGGCTGATAACAGAGTGGCACACCCCTCATCCCTTGAGTCAGGTCACTGACAACTTGTATCTCAACATCGGGGCCAGGACGGTGGCCACAGGTCTCACGAGAATGAGACTCAGTCCTGGAGAGGCCCTGTGAGAGGTGGATTTGTTCTCCTCACAGCAGAGCAGGGTGAGGGCCACTAGGTAGGGGCTTCTCTAGTGATCTTATTCTCAGGCCTGACCAAATCGGGGTTCACAGGCAGGCAGGCTCAGGTGTGACCAGGGGCAGCGATGAAATGGGCGCCCTCAGACACATGCAGCTGGGAAGAATGTAGGGGTCACAGCCTTGCCTCCAAGGCCAGCCACTGTCCTGTGTACATCATGTCTGAAGAGCTACAGTTGTCACCAGCAATGGCCCAATATGGACACATTATTATCAATTAGCATCCATGGCTTTCCTTAGGTCCTCACTTGGAGTTGTACAGTTTCATGACCTTTGCCAGAGGTGTAGTATCCTGTGTCCACCACCACGGTGACATTCAGAACCACGTCCCTGTCCTACAGCCCCTCTGTGCTCATCCCGCCTTCTCCCAGGCCCTGGCAACCACTGAGGTCTCTCCTGTCTCTGTGGTTTCCCCTTTTCCAGGGTGTCGCGGAGGTGGGATCGGAAGTCTATAGCCTTGCAGATTGCTGGCCTCCCTTCACAATGAGCACCGCAGGTACCCCATCACAGAAGGCAGGCCTTTGTCCTTAGCCCAGAATCATACCCTGACCTGTGGTTCCACTCACCTGCTGACGGGCGTGGGTGCTTCTGAGGATGTAAGTTTTCAGCTCCTTTGCGTAAATAGCAAACGCGGGGACATATATTGCCTTATGATGAGGCTGCCTAGCTTTGTGAGAAACTGTTTCTTTTCTAATAAGAAAAATGAAAGTGGATTTAAATCAGGGAAAAGACTTACCTTTTCCATCCCAGGGATGCGATTATGCTGTCGGCTTTCAGCAACTTGGCCATCGGAGTTCCCAAAGAACTTGCCCGAAATGCGTGTGAACCAGGAAGGTGCTTGGTGACACCCAGCTCCTGGGACAGAAGGGTCTTAGAGCCCATTCCACCAAACCCTGCTTCCCGGGCACATTTTTCTCTCCCACGCCCCAGGGAGCCGCCCAGCCATGTTGTGCTCAGGTACCTTTTCTTTTCTGGCCTATCCACGCTCAGCCTCTCCTGCAGTTTTTCTACAGTGGCCTTTGGAACTTACTGGAGGCTCTGGTCACATCCCCAGGCTTGGACAGGGCTCCTCCCAGGCGGCTCTGAGATAAGGGCTGAGAGCAGGTAGTTCCCTGGGGAGGCGATTCCAGGAAGCCCATAGTGTGATTCTGAGGGCAGACTGGCGGGAAGTGTGTAGGGCGCATTCCAGTGGGGTCCTCCGGGACTCCATGGAGCTGACTAGACACATTTCAGATTTGTCCCTTGAAAGTGAGAAGGCTGGAAACTGGGGTCCTCACTCACTGGCTCCTTCTTTTGTTGGCCGAATGGGGGCAACTCCAGGGCCCTGTGCAAGGTGCACTGGGCTGGAGAAGCCCTGTAGTGGGAGAGGGTCCTTATTCCTCACTCCTTCCAGGAAGTCCCGCCCGCCTCCGACCTCCCCACTGCTTGCTCTGACCTGGGGCCACTGAGTCTGCTACCTGATCTGGGGTTCCCTATCTGGGGTTCCCTCATTCCTGATGAATTTTGTTCTTGGATTTGCTGCCACTCCCCACTGTGTCACTCTTACCCCAGTCATTTAATAAATACCCTGCCCATCCCAGAATACTTCCCCCTTCTCTCGCTTCCTGGGCTTTTCCACTCTGCTTTCAAGCATCTCTTCTTATGTACCAGCACTCAAATCCTCCACCTCCGGTTCCTCCAGCCCCGCAGTCACCGCTCTGGCTTCTCACCTCTGCCCCAGTGTCCCTCCGTGCCACTTGGAGCCTCCTCCGTCTCTGCCTGCTGCCCTTGGATGTGGCTGAGGCTGGGGCAGCACAGCCAGCCTGTGTCCCTGAATGTCCCCATCACCCCAACAAGGCCCCATGGCCAGGTGTCAGGACTGCCACCGCCTCTGCCCTCAGCGACCCTCCAGGACATACTTTCTGGCTCAGTGTCCCTGCGTGCAGAACGCAGCACCCTACAAGCGCCCTGATCCCAGCATCTCAGCTCTGTCCCGTGGTTCCCATGGGTATAAACACGCCTGCACCTCAAAAACACAAGTGAAACCTCCCTGCACCCCACTTCCTCTTCTGGCTGCTGCCTCATCTCTGTTCCCTTTGCAGCCAAACTGCAAGTTGCATCGCACCCTCAATGCTCCAAGCTCCTGTGCCCTCTTTCCAGCCTGTAGCAGGCAAGCTGTGCCCCTCCCCGCCCTCCCAGTGGCCTCCCTGAGCGGTGGTCCTCAGTTATCCCCCTCCTCCTGAGTCCTCTGCTTCCTGCGCCTGTCAGCCGCTGTCTCAGCCATGTACAGAGTCTTCCGAGGCCCTGCCCTGCTCCTATGTTCTCCACACCCGCTGTCCAAGAAGGGCTCAGCCTTCTCTCTTTCTCCCTGGAATCCAGATACAAAGATCCTCCCAACTATCGGATGTCCCTGAGCAACTGAGTGATGCTTCTCCTCACGCCAGTGTCCAGCACTACCGAGCCCTCCTGACCACCTTGTCTCCCACCTCCCCAGCTGGGCTTGAAGCACCCCCTCTGCCGCCTCCGGCTCTAGGCTGGGGACATCCTGGACTCTTTTCTGTAGCCATTTCCACCCACGTAGGGCTCCTGTGAGCTCTGCCTTCACAAAGCCACAGTCTGGCCCTGTTATTGTTTGGATCAAAAATGTCCTGCAAACGGTTTGTGTGTGCAGAGGCCTGGTTTCTGGAATGTGATTGGACCAAGGGGGCACCAAGCTCAGAGTGCATTAATCCATTGGTGGTGAGTTCCTAGCCGCATCTGTAAGGAGGTGGGGCCTGACTGGAGCAAGTGAGTCGTTGGGGGTGGGAGGTAACCAGAAGGATAGTGCTTGTCCCTGGTCCTGTCCTCTCTGGCCCTTTCCCTCTCTCTGCATTCTGGCAGCTGTCAGGGGAGCAGCTTCCTCCAATCTGCCCTTCTGCCACGTTCCTTCACCGAGCCAGCTGACTATGGCTCCACACCTCTGAACCGTGAGCCGGAATAAACTTTCCCTCCTTAACTTGTTTCTCGCAGGTGTTTTATTACAGAGACCGGAAGCTGATGGACACAGATCCTTATCCATGTCCCAGTGGTGCTGCACCTTCCAGCCCCACCTGCCATCCCTCTGACAGCCCGCTCTGCCCTTGCTCCTAATCCCTTCTGCCTCAGCCACCTGCCCACAGTGCTAGCCACCCTGGTCTCTGTCTACTTTCTTGCCCATGCCAGGGACCTGCACAGGACACTTCTGCTTGGAAATGGCCCCTCAGGGAGCCCCAAGTGCATTCTCACTCTGCTCCCCATGCCAATAGCAGGGCCGGTCCAGGCCAACCCCATCAAACACAGTCCCTGCTTGCAAAACCAGGACTTTCCTGCCTCTGGAGAACCCATTTCAGTGCCAGTCAGTCTCCAACACAGCAGAAATCTATTTCTTGTCCACATAAAGTCCAGATGGCCGATCCCGATCCATGAGTGGCTTGATTTCAGGAGGTGACTCGGATCTAGGTACCTTCCAACTGCTGCCAGTGCCATACTCAACCTGCTGGCATCCTGTGCACTGGCCAGTGTTTGGCAGAGGGGATACAGAGTTATTCATGGGTGGTCTCTGTGGGCCAGGCCTGGGGGAACTGTGTCCTATACCCCTAGGCTACGGACTCAGTGCCACGGTTTGGGTATGATTTGAGTATCCTTATGTGACAGTCCAGAGGATGATGGTATTGGGAGATTCTGTGGACCTCTGAGAGGTGGGGTTCAGTGCGGGGAGCTTGATTATTACACTTCTGTCCATGAAAGGAACTGTGGGGGCTGCAGTCTCTCCCTCTGCCTTGGAGACATGAGTGTTCATTCCTACTGCTTGTCCCGCCATGACATGCCGCCTGCACAGGGGCCCAAGCCCATCAGACCCCCAGGCGTGGACTGAGCCACCAGAACCGTGACCCAAGCGCACCTCTCTTCACTTCATAACAGGGGTCTTTGTCCGGCGTTTTGTCACAGATGCAGAGAGCTGACTGATGCACTAGGATACAGCCACTGGCAGGGACACACAGTGTGTGACTGTCTCCTCCACAATGTGCCACCTGCCTCAGCTTCCTCTCAGCCACCTCTCCTCCAACTTACACTATGTATTTTTAAAACATTTCTATTTTCTTAGTGCATGCTTGCAGTACCTAATAATTACATTCCGTGTATGGAGCTGGTATAGGTGTACAACACATCTTAATTTCTTTTTCCTTCCCTGTCTTTCCTCCCTTTCTTTTCTCCCTGGATCCCTTTCCTCTTAGAGAAAGATCTATCTCCCTATTCCCTATTATCTATCCCGGATTTTGTTCTATATTTATATTTTGGGTCTCTCCTACAAGAGAAACCATACCATATTTAACCTGTGGGGCTGATTTACTTTATTTAATATTATGGTCTCAAAGTGTATCCATTTTCCTACAAATAACTCATTTATCTTTATGGCAGAGTAATTCTCTACCGTATAGAATCATCACGTTTCCTTTATCCATTCGTCCGTGTGTGGACATACAGAACAGTTGCAAGATCTAGTTACGAGTCACGTGATATAAACATGAATACACATTTATGAACTGTCTACTCCGTGACCCCATTCAGATCAGCAGGGCCCCAGTCTGTCATGTTCACTGCATTGTCCTTGTGCCCTGAGCAGCTTTTGTGACAAGCAGGTGCTGTGGCATCGTCTTTGGGTTGTCAAACACTTGGAGGAGTCACTTACAGCTGCTCCTGGTGCGCATTCTCCCATCTTAACATTGTCTCGGTTTGGGGGTCACCGACGCCTCTCTATTACTTACTTCATCTTTAACGCAAACTAGTTTTAAGCTGCTAGGCTGATGATGCTTTGTGACAGTCACACTTGTAACCATCTTGGGGACGTGCCACTGTTTCTCCGAACAATGACTATTAGCCCCCCGCCCATTAGTTTATCGATAGCACTGCAATTCACATATTAACAAATTGCATAGTTGTGCTCTATGGGATTATTTTCTTAGGGCACCTTTATAGAAGAGGGATCAGAGTGGGGTGGCGGGTGGGGACCTCTGCAGGTTCCTGCCTGCTCCATCCAATGGGCTGGACAAATGAGCATACAGAGGATGCTTCTCTCTCCAGCAACTCTTATCTGAAATTAAAATGTCCTCTGATTGTAAAGCTTAAGATTGGCAGAAGACACTTAGTAAATACAGAAAATGATAAAGAAAAGAAAGTTGCATGCAGAGACGCGTGCCTATAATTCTAACGCTGTTGGAGGCTGAGGCAGAAGGATTCTACGTTTGAATCCAGCTGGAGCAACTTAGCAACTCATAAAGGACTTGTCTCTAAGGAAAAAAGAGGGGTGAGGCTAGGGATGTAGCTCAGAGGGAAGGTTCTAGGTTCAAGTCTCAGTACCACACACACACACACACAAAGGACAGAAAGTGGGGACAAGAATATCTTGGGTCTTCAAAGATATCTGGTTCTCGACATCACAGTGCACACTGGGCACTTTTCTTCTGGACCCAGGACACTCGGGCTCCTCTCCTTTGGTAGATGTGGGGACACAAAGGCCTCGCTGGCTCCAGCCAGAGATGGGCTGGGGGCCGCTCTGATGGAGCTAGGGGAGCCCTAATCCTAAGGGCACGCAAGCATAGACCTGAGCATGGTGGAGAGGAGCCCATCTCAGGCAGTGGGAGTGGCAGGGGCAAATGCCCTGGGGTGGCATCCGGCCAGCATCCCCCAGGAAGCACGGAGGCCCTGGGCTGGAATGGGGTGGGAGGAGTTCTAAGAAGCTCTGGACACGCCTCCCCCCCACATCCCCCACCCCCGGCAGGCACAGCAGATACTATTTGATGAAGGTGAGTTTCATCATATTAAACCACCAGAGCCCATTCCTTGGACCAGTGACTGGATGATGGGGGAGAACCTGGGGGTTCCCGGGAGGCACCATGGCAGGGATGTAATTCAACAGCCTGCGTGGCTGCCCCAGCACTGGGGAACAGCAGCTGGGATACTGAGGGAGGGGACGGCCATAGCATGACACTGTCTGGAATCCCTGGCTCCCGAGAGGACCCAAGAGGCAAAATGGGGACAGGGTGGCCCTGACCAAGTGTGTGACAGAAAGCGGCATGGTGGGAAGGTCCCACAGGACGTCTTGTGCTTCCCAGAACCCAGGAAATATTGGGGTGGCCCTTCCTGCAGTCCAGCCTTGGTGACTCCAGGACCCCCTCCAAAATCACCCACCCACATCCTGTCAGGATGAGAATTCTCTACCTCAGGCTTTTGCTTGTTCCAGTCCCTTCTTGTCATCGGTTGCTGTTGGGATGATGCCTGTGTGTCTCACCAGTCACTGCAAAAAGCCCGAGAGAGGGAGGGTGCTGAGCTCCGCCAGTGTCCAGTAGGTGCCAGGATGCAGGGGTGGTGGGCACCCTCCCCACCCTCTCCAGTGCCTTAGCCGGAGCACGTAAAAACCCAGACTCCCCCAGTCCTGGAGGAAAGGAGGAAGCATAGGCTCTGGTTATCTGTTTATGTATTTACCCAGCCTCTCATCTATTTATTTTCAACTCTAACATCATCTCATTAAGGAGGCACCAAGAAGGGAAAAAATGCGAAATCGATACAGGTCTTTTTAAAGTGGGGAGCGGGCTGCCTGCGGCCTCGGGAGGAGGCTGCTTTCTGATCTGCTTCCAGCCTGTGGGTGCCCTGGGGCTTCTGCGGAGCATTCTCTAAGATCCCTCTCCATCCCAGCCCAGCCACCTCCGTCCTCACCACATCAGGGGGCGGCTGCACGCTGCTTCAAAGTCCCAGCCACGCTCTGAAATCGGAAACATGCATGTTTTGCAAAGTATCAATTTAGCAGGGAGCTCATTTGGCAGGGCTGGGCAGGCTGGCTGGCTGGAGCTGTGCCCAGGAATGTCGCAGAGGTCCAGGGCTTGAGTCCTGGATTCGGCACTAACCAAGTGGGTGACCTTGGGTAAGTCCATGCCGCTTTCTGGATCAGCTGCAGTTCGTGGGAAAATCATCTGAGCACCTGGAGTGACTGGCTCAGGTATGGGGCAGACCCACAAGGGCAAAGCTCCCATGACCCAATCCTGAGACACTGTGGAGAGAGCGCTCGTGACACATGACCATGTCCAGCTCTTGCACTGACAGTGGAGCTGACAGCCAGCCTATTTAGGGGCTCTCCACCAATGAGACCTCTTTTGTTGTAGGAGGCAGAAAACCCAATTCGTTGTGGCTCACCCCAATGGAAGATTTGGTGGCAGAGGGACTCCAGGCGCAGTTTAACCAAGGCTCTGACTTCATGGTCCTCTGAGTACCTCTGATTTCTCACTGGCTGGAGCAAGACACAAGTCTTAACTGAAGAGAAGTCTTGAGCCTTATTGGTTGGGCCAACCTGAAAGATGGTCCTATTGGCATTTACTTCCAGAAGTGGGGAAGACCCAAAGCTGTGATGGTGGTGGGGGAGCTCCTGCCATCAGACTGTCAGGATCTAGGTTGGGTGGTCCATTTGGGTCCCCCTTTGGGATGACTTGAATCCAGGCTCTTGGATGTAGCTCCCAAGTGGCAGTGCCTGTTTGCAACCACAGCGGAGGCAAAGGGAGCAGGGCAGTGCACATTCGTGGATCTACTGTTTGCTGCACCTGTGGATGGGCCATACCCCTTTTGCAGGCTGGGAAACTGAGGCAGGGAGCACTCACTGACTTGTTTACCACCCTTAGTGCATGGCTCTTGTCAGTCACCAGGCCAGGTGAGTCACAGAGGGTGGGGTTGGAATGTTCTAGAGTCAGGGGTGATGGGTTGAGTCTTTATAGGTGGTGAGCATCCTGGGGTGGGGACAGGATGATATTTAAGAAAGGGTTGAGCTGGATCTGGGTCCTGCAGCCCTCGCTATGACCCTACCACTTGCCTAGATATCTTGCTATCCCACACCCACTGGAAATTGGATGCTGTCCTGTTGTGAGGAGTGGTGGGGTCCACTGTGCTCCCCTGACCTGTGTAATGGGAGGACCCGGGGACTCTCCTCCTCAGCCGCTGTGCTGTGTGCTGAGCCACTTTCCATGGGGATGGAATGACCTCTCTGGTCCCCCGGGTTCTCACACAATCTCTGGAAAGATCTGAGTAGGGTGGCAGGCTGTGCACACAACTTCCCTCCTGGCAAGGTCCTAGGAAATCACAAAAGAAATGACAGGAAAGTGTCCTGAGAAAGATGGGCATTTGTGAGTTAGAAGGAAACAGGGCAGGTACAGGAAAACTGCCATAGCGACAGCAAGTGGCAGGGACATTTGTCTGGGAAGAAGGGAGCTGGCCTCCATCACTGCCTACTACCGCCATGGGGGAAGCTTGGTGATTGCGTGGGCAGAGGAACAGGAAAGAATCTTAAACACACACGCACAGAGAGAACAGAACCAACGTGAGTCAAACAACCCAACAGACAGCGACCATGTGCTGGCACTGAGATGGAGAATTCTCCCAGGACGCCAAGGGAAAGGATGGAGAGCCGGATTCAGATGTTCCAGCACCTGCACTGGATCTTCCAAAAGGCTCTAAAAGAGCAAACAGAGACGAGGTAATGATGGGAGAAACCGTGGAAGGTGATTTTCCAAGAGGGGCAAGGTGGGAGTCCTCGGATGGCAGGATTTATGCAGAGACGGGCAAGAGTTGGGGCAGGGAAAAAGATTCTGGGAGAAAAATGAAAAGACAATTCCCACAAAAGACTAAAAATGTACTGTGTAAATATAAGTACAAACGCAAGTGAAGGGTTCTTGCAAGGAAGCAATTTGACATAACTCTATGTCACAAAGCCACCTTCTTCTTTGGGGCTAAGAACAGTTGAAAGCTCTTAGAAGTTTCTATTATGCAAGCACACTATTATTAACTGCAGTCCCCTGCTGTAACTTATTTATCTTAGCTAACTGCAGCTAACTGTGTCCTTTGACCTCTATCTCCCGCCACACCCATCACAGATTTATTTGGGTGAAATTTCAGCACAGGATGGGTAGGAAATCCTGCAAGCAACCAGGGGTAGAAACAGGCTGTGTGCGAGCACAGGGAGCCTAACGAAATCAGCTCCCCAGCCTGCAGCCACACCAGACAACCGGGCACAAGATCTGGGAAACCGACGAGGAATCTTAAACTCGCGGGGAACTCCGAGCTGGCCTGGCTGCAATGTTGCATTCTGTGGAAGAGAAGATGGGGTCACATCCAAGGAAAAGACCTGCAGGGTCACTTTGCTGGATGGCGTGGTGGCCGAGGGGACAGTGGGGGCAGGGCATTGGGGTGGAGTTTCTCCCCCATGTGCAGCAACTCTGTGGACAGTCTCCTCCAAGCTGCAATGGGGCCTAAGTGCCCCAGAAAAGCAAAACTCAGACACCATCTTTATTGTCGTGGATTTCACACCCTGGTGGAGGAGGAAAGAAGTGTAAAATTCTAACTTTCTGCAAAGGAGATGCACACAGGATTTCCAAACGTGGGTGGTAGGGAAGGGTCTCGGGTTTCGCTGAGCTCTGAAGGACCAATGGGATTGGAGGAGATGTGCAAAGGCCCAGTGGTGGAGGGAACCATGCAGTGACCAGTGCCAACGAGCTAGGGCCTGTGGAGCAAACAGCTGTCAGAGCAAGGCTGGTAGGCAACCCTGAGCATCTTGGAGCCCGGGTTGGCACTGGACACAGTCACTCTGGCTGCAGAGAGGAAAATGGATTGGAGGCCCGAGGACGGAAGCTGGCCAGAGGGTCGGTGGGGGAAGACTTGTTGACACTTGGAACAAGCAACGGCTGGTGGGAGCAGCAGTGGGAAAATGCAGACAGGTGGAGGGACTCTGGGGTGGGGTGTGGACTGTGGGTGGTTCTGGGCTGGATCCTCATGTGAGCGGAGTCTGGCAGCTCACCGATCAGGACTCATCCTTCCTCAGCGCCATGTTTGGTCACTTGCCACCATGAAGGATTTGGCCAGGTTGATGCCGTGATCAGATCCACCTTCCAGAAAGACGGCCCGATGCCACCCATGCAGTGGAACTCTTCCACTGCCCGAGGGTTTTTGACACCCTTGTCCCCTCTGGAAGCCAGGTTTCCTCGGCTGTGTCTCTGTAGCACTTGTCCCAGCTGTCCTCTGTGACCAGACCAGGAGCAGCCGGGAGGAGGACAGTGTGGGGAGGAACGGGCTGCCCCCTGGCCACCTGTTAGGGGAGCCGTTCAGCCCAGAGTTCCCAGGAGCTCAGATGAGCAGCTCCTGTCCACTGAGGTGAACCTGCCTCGCAGAGGTGGCTCTGGGGACTTAGGTCAGAATGACTAGAGACCCACAGGACTGTGGCTTTAGATGAACTGGACCCTTGAGGGCATAGGCCAAGTCATGGGGGGCACTCACGGTGGCACAGATTTCATGCAGAAAGACTCAGTCAGAGTGGCGTGAACTCTGCGTTGGGTCCAGGCCATGCCCCACACAGGAGCCCTGTGACTCAGTTTCTAGGCATGGCCCCTCCACTGCTGGCTGTGGCCACCCTGAACTCCAGTTTGTCCCTCTCTGCTTTGCACATCAGGTCTCTGGCCTGCCTTCCTACAGCTGACTCATGGGATACGCTGCTGTCTGGGACTCCTGCGGCTCCCACTGGGTCCTCCACCTTTGCCACCAGCTGTGACCATATGCATCCCACTGGGCTGAGTGTGTTGCAGGGCAGGACCACACTGTGGGGACATTTGTCCCTTTCCCCTTTTCTGTTGTCCTTTTGGCAGCCTGGGACCTGAGCTGTCTTTATGCTGAGAGCTTCGTTAAGGCATAAGTCCTAGTGGGACTCGGGCACGGGAGCTGGTGAAGGAGAGAAGCGAGGACAGGAAGAGGAAGCTGCCAGGTTTGCAGCCCACGTCTGGAGGAAACACCATGGACAGCATGTGTGCCGGGCAAGCGTCCACCCCACGCCGCACGCTTAGGCCTCTGGTGGTTCCAGGATGTCTGAGCTTCTCCTGCATTGGCAAACAACCGGGGTTGTACCAAGTGTCCGTACAGGGCTGTCTGGGGTGGAAGAGGTGGAGAAGTAGGAGGCTGGGAAGCCAAGGCTGGTGGGCAGGGTGCTGGTGCTGGGGGCACACCCCTCCCAAGCTTCCTGTGCCCCGGCAGGAGCCAGCCAGATGCAGCTGTAGGCAAGGAAACCTTCTTGTAGCTGGCTGTCTCCAGAGGGCCAGCAGCCTGTATAGGGGGTGAGTCTTCTGTTCCCAGGGTTAATCAAGCTGAGGTTCTGTCCCAGGCTTCAGTGTACTGTTGGGGCTCCTCTCATTTCCTCTTCGGGACTGACTCAGTCCCCTCTGGATGGGAAGAGAGAGAAGGAGGTAGGAAGAAGAGGAGGAGAGAAAGAGAGAAAGAGAAAGAAGTGGAGGAGGAGGACTCAGTTCCCAGAGTCCCCCTGCAATGCTGTGAACACAGGCAGCTGGGACAACTTTAATGCACCTGGTGCCCGCAGGAAGCCTCTTGCAGCGCTGACCTCTGCGGGGTGCT
Organism: Dolichotis patagonum; assembly: GCA_004027295.1. Lineage (NCBI taxonomy): Eukaryota > Metazoa > Chordata > Mammalia > Rodentia > Caviidae > Dolichotis > Dolichotis patagonum. The sequence continues at coordinate 58,111 of PVJX010005193.1, read as the reverse complement.
GTGGAGACCAGGTTAGCTCCCACCATGCGGCTAAGGGGCAGGAGAAGCGGGGGGAGCCTGTTGTGTCCTGGACCCTGAGTGTCACTTGTAGGCAGGATGTTGATGGCAGCCCTAGCAGTAAGGACAGGGCCTGCCACCGAGGGTGGACCCAGGAGCAGTGAATGGTCACTCAGAGCCCTGCAGGCTCCGGGGAGCAGGGAGTGGAGCCCATGGGGACAGTGGTGTGTGAGAGGGCGACTTCTTTGCTGACCCGGGAAGGCTGGCGGGTGTTGGGGGCTCTTGAGGGCCTTTCTGCTCTCCAAAGGAGGGGTCAGCATCCTGTTTCAGTTGCTGATTCTGAGCACCCCGGAGTTCAAACCCAATTGGCAGGTGAACCCTCATCCTTCCTCAGCTGTCCTAGCCCCTGAGCGTCACCTCACAGCAGAGACCCAGCCTGTGGGCAGGACCTGTCACCGGCTGTGTCTGTGCACAGGCCAGATAAAATGTTGCGCCTGAGACCAAGTGACCCCAGGACCCCCAGCCACCTTTACCTTCCTGACAGCTCCCAGAGCTGTCCCTACACTTCAGGGTGTCTTGGGGATCTCCCAGGCTTGCTCACAAGGCGTGTGGAGCTCCAGGTGCTTCAGGGTTTCCAGGTAGATCAAAGATACCCCGCTGCTGCTCATGCAGCCAAAGCCAACACCGCAGCCGTGCACAAGTATACCCATCAGGTACCCCTCGGGGCAGTGCTCCTCGGTACGCCCCTGCGCAGGTGGAGATCTGAAGGAGAAACCCTCGAGGACTCACATGGGGGAAACACCTGTATGTGACAGGAACCAGTCACCTTCGTCTCCTTTACTGTTCTTGGATGGATCTCAGACATGCTGGCTCAGGAGAGTTACCCAGGGATGAGGCACCAGGCCCGCGTAATGCCACCCTGGCTGATGGTCACATTTGAGCAGCAGAACAAGCTGACTCCAGAGCAGATTCGTGAGCTGGGGGGTCTCACTCCTGGTTCCAGACTCCTACTTCTGGCCCTTGGCCTCCACCTGTCTGCTATGAGTCAAGATAACTAAGTGACCAAGTCTTCAGATTCAGACAGGGGAGGACAGACACTTTCACTCTGCCCCTTGCCAATCCAAGGGGCAAGTTATGCTAATTCTAAGCATCACTTTCCACTGGATGGGGTAAAATGACAGTTGGGAAAGTAGTGATGTGGGATGACAATCATGTCTGCCTTCATGGGCTTCTGGTAGTGTCGGTGGGGTAGGAAGGATCAGAGGGAAGCAAAAGCTCCCCGTGGAGCCCATTTGGCTATGGGAAGACATTGGGACCCCCAGTGTGACACCAGGCCCTGGCACACACACACGCACCCCCCACATGGGAAGGCACTGTTGTGTTTGCAAACACATGTGTCACTTTCCTGCATTTGGCAGTTAAAAATAACGCTGTGACAATTGAGAGCCGCCTCTGTCATTGATCTCATGAGGCGGTTGGCAAGAAGCAGACAGAAGACCTCGGGATCCTCCTCCCAGCCACATGTGACATAAATAAGCCTGACCTCAGGAGCTTGGCTCGGAGTATGGAATAGCAGCCCTGTTCCTCAGGCGTTTTAAAAGTGAGTTACCATGAAGCATCTAGAAGGATGGGTATTGCCCAAGTGACGACTTAAACATTTCCACTGCTATCCAGTTGGACAATTTTCTATGTGAAAGAGAGATGAGGCGTCCCATGTCCTGTGTGCTGTCTCTTCATGGGAAGTCAGGACACCAAAAAGAATCCAGGGCCATGGGTTCGAGCCCCTACTCTGCATTAGTTTGCTCCTGGCCTGGACACCACCGTCCTGCCTGGGCATCTGTTGGAGGGAAAAAGTGGCCAAGGCTTTGTCTTCTGTCCAGGGACCAGAGCTGAGTTATGGGTCTCCCACCTCCATCTCTCCACATGGACAGGTGTTGCTGATTTTCCTTCCTTCCTTCCTTCCTTCCTTCCTTCCTTCCTTCCTCCCTCCCTCCCTTCCTTCCTTCCTTCCTCCCTCCCTCCCTTCCTTCCTTCCTTCTTTCCTTCCTTCCTTCCTTCCTTCCTTCCTTCCTTCCTTCCTTCCTTCCCTTCTTTCCTCCCAGGGTTTGAACCTAGAGCCTTTGTACTGAGCAACATCTCCAGCTCTCTATATTCTTTAAAATTTTGAGACAGAGTCCCACTAAGTCTGTAGGCTGCCTTGAACTGGCCTTGAACTCACAATCCTTCTGCTTTAGCCTCCATCAGTGCTAATTTCTGAGGTTCAGGGACGCCCCCTTTCTCATGAGCTAAATTGGTTCCTGCTGACCCAGTGTGGCCATTTCTAGTGGGTGAACTGCATCATCAAATGTCATGGTCAGTTGTAGTCTGAATTTTGGGCAAATGATAAACCATTCTGATACCAGTATGTCCCAGTAGACGCATCAAATATTGCATGAGACACACTTGCATTAAAAATTTATTTAAAATTCACTTGTAACTGGCCATCTTTCTTTCTTTCTTTCTTTCTTTCTTTCTTTCTTTCTTTCTTTCTCTTTCTTTCTTTCTTTCATTTTTTTCTTTTGTACTGAACTTTGGAAACCTAGATGGGAGGCTCATAAATAGAGAGTCTCTGGGTGGGTGGAAGAAAATGTCCTATGGCCAGATCTTGCTGGTCGTCATGTGGATTTAGGCATATGTGTAAAAAATTTACTAAGAGATGAGGCATGTATCAGCAATAGAATGCTATCTTAGCATGCACAAAGCCTCAATATCTAGGACTGAGGAGGAAAAAATTCACCAAGATTGGGCCACAGATTTAGCTCGGGGCATAAGCACCTACCTGGCAAACATGAGGTCACGAGTTCATATCCCCAGTACAAAAAAAAATTCACCAAGCTTAAAATTTATTTGGCCTGGTGTGGTGGTGCACGGCTATAATTCTAGCACTCAGGAGGCTGAAGCAGGAGGATCGGTATGAGTTTGAGGCCAGCATGGGCTACAAAGTGAGTACAAGACCAGTCGGAACTGCGTCTTAAGACCCTGTCTCAAAAAAAGGATTTGTTTGTACATTTAAGAATTACTAGTTTCATTGCATGCAAATTATATCTCAATAAAAAGATGTGAAAAGAAGTATTTCTCAGTCTGACAAAGGGCTTACAAAAAATAAGTAAAACTTCACAAACTATCCCAAAATGAATATACTTAGTGGTAAAGATGAGATGCTTTCCCCCTAAGGTCAGGAGCAGAATAAGGGACCACCTTTACCATTTCGGTTTAACACCACCCCACACACTCAAACCAGGACAATTAGTCAAGAAAAATACAAAAGTCATCAGTATTGGAAAGAAAAAAGTAAAACAAACAAACAAACAAACAAACAAAAAAATATATATATATATATTTGCGGATGATCTTACATGCTTACATGTAGAAAGTCTTAAGATGATCACTTAAAAAAACTATTAGAATTAATCAATGAGTTAGGCACAGTTGCAGGATATAAGATTAATATATCAAAAATCAATTGAACCATTTAAGAGGGCAAAAAAGGTATTTTCAAAAAACTGGTGCTGGAACAAATTGGATGCCCATGTATTAAGAATGAATTTGAGAACCTACCTCATAATGCATACGTGAATTAGCTTACCACAGACCAAAGACGTACCTGAAAGTAACAAAACTATAAAAATCTTAGAAGAAAGTAGAGGTTTAAGTCTTCATGACCTTGGTTTCTTAGATATGACATCAAAACATAAAGGTAATCAAAGAAAAAGAAATAATTCAATTAGAATTTTAAAAACATGTACATATCAAAGGAAACTATCAAGAAAGCGAGAAGACAGCTCGAAGAATGGAAGCGCATATTTACAGATCTTATATCTGACAAAGACCTAGGACCCAGAATATATAAGGGACTCTTAGGAGTCAACAACAAAAAGACACATAACCCAATTAAAAATGGATAAAGGACTTGGAATAGACTTTCTTCCAAAGAAAACATGCAACGCCCAAAAAGCAATGAAGTTGTTCAATACTCTCAGCCATTGGGCCATTGCAGATTCAGAACAGATTGACATAAATGCAGAGTCACTAACCAGAGGGCTAAAATGAATGACACAGGCTGTGGGGAACAGCTGTGGGGTCTGAAAAAATCAAAGCTGGTCCTGGCTGGTGGGAAACGTAGAATGGACAGCTGCTATAGAAAGCCGTAGTGGCTCCTCAAGACGTTAAACACCCAGTGATCGTACAACCCAGCCACTCTGGCCCTACGCACTTGCCCAAGAGAAGCAAAAGTGTACATACACATGGAAACTTGTGCCTGCATCTTCACAGCAGCGTAAGAGCCCCGACACGTCAACAGCCACCAACCAAGGATGTCTAAACAGCCTGTGGACCGGCCATATGGTGGGATATTACTCAATCATAAAGTATATGTGTGTGCTAGAGATGGAACCCAGGGCCTCACGCATGCTAGATAAGCACTCTGCCCCGGAGCCACACCCAGCCCTTCGTAAGAGGCGCAGAGACAGAAGGAGAGCACTGTGGAATGTTTTCAGGGCCCAGTGGGGAGGTTGGTGTGGACCGATTGCTCATAGGTATGGGGCTTCTTTTGAGGGGTGATGAGAATGTTCTAAAGTTAGATAGTGGTAATGATTGCACGGCCCTGTGAAAACACTCAAAGCCGCTGAGTTTTACTTTTAAAAAACATATAACGTCTAAGGCAAACAGAGTCTAAGCACCAGGGAGGAAATGAAACATCCTAATATGGACCCCAGGAGGGCCTCCCTGCCTCCTGCCTAACAAAGAGTGACTGGGCCCCAAATGTCAACCTCTCGGTTACCAAGCACCCTCAACCTTGGGGATCCCCAGTGGCTGGGGATAAGCAGAGACCCTGGCAGACGGCGCCTGGCATGGCAATTGCCATGCCTGACACCGGCTGGAAGCACCAGTTAAACATGGTCGTTTTAATCTCTGACCGAAACTTGTTGGAGAGAATCTGGAAAATGCAGGAAATTACCAAGAGGAAAGTAAAAATCGCCTGGCATCCCAGGAGTCATGGTAAGCATTTTGGGGGGAAAGAAGTCACCTTATTCACCAAGGTCAAGGCAGGCAGAAGGCTAAAGAGAGGACAGAGCCATAGGCACCAAGAGGAAGAGCAGTAAGACTCGTGATCCTGGTTGTCAGCATCTGATTTTAACCCCAAATACTGTAAAGGGACATGCGTTTTATGTAGCAGCTGCTCCCCCACGCCATTTTGAAGTGGAAGATGTTGGTTTTTTTTTTCCCAAGTAATTCATCTGTTCCAGCGTTTTCTAAAGCGTCCATTCTCATAAAATTAGTAGCTGTCTTTTTACTCGGGTTTCACCAAGGCACATGCTAATTCATGGAATCAGTCAGAGGATACAGGTGTAACAGTAAATGCAGAGGTGCTTGCAGCTGTGTGCAGGTGACAGACAGGTGACAGCAGGGGAAGGGAGGGTCTGGAAGGGAGGTGCCAGTGGGAGCGGTCAGCAGGGCAGGAGCATCTGTCAGATGTAGACCTGCTCTGCCCGCTGCAGGTCAGCCGGCTGGGCAGGTAGGGGACCCACTAGCTAGGCTCTTCCGATCTTGATTTCTCTGCCTATAGATATAGGAGTTGCAAAATTGCAATCCTGTTTTCTGTGCTGTTTTATAACACACAGCTCCCTGTGAGGGCCTGTGCTCCTGATGTGGCATTTTGTGGGAGAAGGAGCATGGGAAAGAAAAGAAACCTGTGAAGTCAGGAAGAGGGTGTCCAGGTGGGTTCGGGGCAGGTGGACAGGCCTGCGGCCTTGATGGGCTTTCCAGGGGCCGTGGCTGCAACACAGTGGTGTCGAGTCTGCAGGCAGGCGATGGGGGAACACTGACACCCTCACTCAGAGCTGTGTGGGTGGTAATGCCATCCTGGGCAGCAAAGCAGGACCCCTTCCTGGGTGACACCGCCCCGGTTGGCGGGGGCAGGGACCTGTCCGCGTCTGCAGGACCTCCCAGCTCGGCGGCTTTGGAAATTCTCTGACCGCTTGGGGCTTCTCACTGGCAAAACAAAACCTATCTTGAAAAGTCCCCGGGATTTGGGTGTTTTCCATTCTCAGAGGGGATTTCAGAGTGTGCAGGAACTGAGGCGTCCTGTCCTGGCAGGAACGTGCGGGGGTTGCTCCGTGTGCTGACTGGCATCTCCCCTCTCGCCAACGTGGAGCAGTTCGGTGCTGGGAGCCCCTGTGCCTTGGGCTTGGGGGTGACGGGAGTCATCTTATTTGTCAGAGGAAGGACACAACCTGTGTGTGATGTGGACGGCTCCTACCCAACCCCACCCCTGAACTCCGCAAGGGCATCTACTCTGTGCAGTCTAACCCTTCATTCCTCCCTCCATCCACTGCCCATCTATGCATCCGTCTTTTCTTCCTTTCCCCTTCCTCCCTTCCTTCTTTTCTCCCTTCCTTTCTTCCTCCCTCTCTCTCCCTTCCTTTCTCCCATCCATTTTTCATATATTCATTTTCTACTCATCTGTACTTCTAATTTTCCTAAACTTCTTCCATTTGCCCAACCTCCTCCTCCCTCCTTCCCTCCTTTCCTCTCTCCTCCTTTCCTCTCACCCTCCCTCTGTCCCTTCTTTCTTTCCATCGGGCAGATCCTCCTGACTCTCCACCATTGCCAGGCTGGTCAGATCCCAGAGATACCAAGGGGCCAAACTTTGCCTTCAGTTTGTCCCTAGCCTCACTGGCAGGGGCAGGGAATGGTGGCTTTTCCCTAAGGGTGATGCCTGCCCAGTTTTTTGGGAGCCCGGAGAGGGCACTTGGTCCAGGCTCGGAAGAGTAGGACCCCCCCACATACTGCCTGCACTTAGGAGGGAAGGGAGTTAGAGCTAGGGGTGCTCAGAGGGTGGGAAGTTTGCTCAGAACAGACAACCCATTGGCCTGCGGGTGGCAGTCGGGGAGGGTGCATGGGAGTGTGAGGCAGGATCTTGTTTGATCAGGGGCAGGGCCAGGTGGGTTGGACCCTGTGCAGGGCCCCGTACCTGCATGTGTAGGGGCTGAAGCATTGCCTGCAAGGACAGTGTGCCCACCTGTGCCTGCTGTCCAGTAGGGGTGAGCTGGTGTGCAAACTGCTCATCCTCCCTGACCCCTTTTGGGTCTGGTGTAGGGCGCAGTGGGGACTGAGCAGCAGACAGGACACTGCCAAGTGGTGGCCAGACTGCACTGCCCTGTGACCAGGCTGCAGGCAGTGCCAGCTTTAGGCAGAGGGCCCTCCATGCTGCAGGGATGAGGCCTCCTGACCTGGGCAGAACCAGTCCCCATGCTGGCTGACATTCTGTGTGGCCTCAGGGACACCCCTTCCCTCTCTGGGGAGCTGTCCTGGCTGAGTGGACATGGTGGCTGAAGGCAAAGTTTTCAAGTCGCAGGCTGACATTCTGGCTGTGATCTTAGGTGAATGATGTGCCATCTGGTCCTTTTGTCCTTGTCCTGTAAAATGGCTCAGTGGCCTCCCTCGTGCATGCACGTGGCAGCGATGGCCATGGCCAGGGCTTAGTAGGCTAGGGTGTGTGTTTTTCAGGGCTCCTGGTGCTGGGCAGCAGTGCGCTCAGTAATTTAAGGCCTGTCTTGTGGGGGACAGTACAGGATGAGGGGAGCTAGGCCAGTGGGAGGACCCAGGAGAAGCCTCAGGATCCAGGAATGGAGCAGGGGGGCCTCACTTTGAAGACACAGGGGCCTCCAGTCGCCCCACACACCCGAGAGGCAGAGGATCTACCTCCACATATGAGAAGGAGGTTCCTGCCCACAAGACCCTGCCACGAAGAAGTGACGGAGCAGGATGGTCCCACAGTGTACCCCGCCCGTACCTTCTCTCACTCGATCTTTACCACAGAACATTTCTAGATCACCCCAAATGCTGGCTCCCCCACATTGATTGTGTCCAAGTCTCTAGAGAAGGACCAGTGGCTGACTCTGTGATGAAGGTGCTGACGACCACCTGTGGCATGTCCCAGGGTGACTGGGTCATCAGTATGCATTTAAATTGGCACTGTTAAATGTATTTTATTTATTTATTTTTTCAGTACCGGGGATTGAACTCACGACCTCGCACTTACCAGGCAGGTGCTTACACTGCTGAGCTAAATCCCTAGCCCTGCACTGTTAAATTTAGAACAGTTTAGGATTTATGCAAAAGAAGTGGGCATAGGGCAGACTGCTTCCTTACTCCCACCAGATTTCCCTACTGTTATCATCTAACGTTAGCATGGAGCTATGGGCGCAGGAATGAACCGGTACTAACATGTCACTGTAATCCCAAACCCCTCCTCTGTGCAGATTTCCATGGCTGTGGTCTAACCTGCTTCTGTCCCTGCATCCCCTATGATGTCCCGTGGCTCTGCCACCTTGGGCTCCTCTTGGCTGTGACAGTGTCACAGGCATCCCTTGCTTTTGCTGGCGGTTTTGTGGAGCGTGGTCGGGTACTATGCAGAGTGCTCCTTGGCTGGGATCTGTCTGATGTTGATCACGTGATGAGACCCACACGCTCAGGGGACAAATTGCTCTGCTCACCACTTCTGTCAAGGGTCCGCGCTGTTGACATCCTCGGGACTGAGATGCTGGCCTTGATCTCCGGCCTGAGGCACACGTGCATCCTGTCCTCTGGGCTCACAGAGGTGAAGTGACCCCAGGACACTGCCTGGCTGAAGACAGAGCGGATCTCAGCCTGCTGCATGTACATCTAGATTGGCGTAGATTAGTGGACCTTCAGGAGCCGTGGTGGACCCTCAGAAGCCCTGAGCCATGGTGGGGAGTTCCAGGCACGCATCAGCTGTCTGAACAGTGAAGGCAATACCACTCCCACGGCCCCCACGGGGCAGGACAGCTGCCTATGCCTCCCTGCTGAGCTAGGCCCCCTCGGCCCACCCCTAGGAGGTGGTCATCGCCATTCTTAGAGTGGCTGGGCTGCGGGTGCTGGTGGCACACTAGGCTCGGCTCTGGGGCTGTGCCAGGCGGGCCACATTCCGGAGCAGTTTTGCAGCCTGCAGCCTGGACAATAGCTGCCCTCTCCCTCCTCGGGGCTGGCCTCCGTGAGCAGAGCTCAGCTGACAGCCGGGGCTGCTCTCACTCCTGAAGAATTCCAAAAATGGAACAATGTGCGTGCGTCCTGGGACTCTCGGGCAGCTGCCCAGGGCGTCCCCGGAAGGCTGTGGCCCTCTGCCTGGTGCTGTTTTGTAGCTGAGCATTTGGTTGGCATTTCCACAGGAACCAGGGCGGGGACGGGGGCAAAATGGAAATGGAGGGCACCTCTTCACACCAGCCAGCACCCCTCTGGCCACACAGCGCCTGGACTGAAGATGCCCCAGGACTGAAGGGAAGCGGATCATGCTGTCTACACCAGCTCTGACCACCATGAGACCTCAGTGGCCTAGCTGCCTCCAATGAGTAAATGAGGTGACCCCAGTCACTGCCTGGCCCTGCTGCCTCCCAAACAGATCCGTACCCAGCCCAGGCAGGGCCGCCCTGTCCCTCAGCACAGCCTTTCTGTGCCCCAGCCTTAGCAAAAAGCTTGGGAAGCCAGCTGGCCCCCGGTCATTGTTCTGGGGCGTCTCCACTGTGGCTCTGTTGTCTTGGGGGCCGAGTCCTGCTGTGGGACTGCACCCTGGAAGGTGCTTAGCAGCTCCCCGACTTTACCCCTGGGTATACTAGCAACCCCTCTGCCTTGTGATCATACAAAACATGTCTAGGCATTGTTGGTGTCCCTAGGGGAGCAGTCATCCCCTGCTAGGAGCCACCAGCTTATCCTGTAGGGACTGAGGAAGTTGGAAGCATGGTTGGCAGTAATTTGGCACTCTGCCCACTGCAGTGTAAGGTCTGTGTCCTCTGTGCTGGCAAATGTGTGGCCTCATGCTCACCTTGACCAGTGAAGAACAGTGACAGTGACACCGTGTGACTTCCAAAGCCACCTCCTAAAAGGCTTGCTGTTGGGTCCTGAATTGTTCCCCAGGTAGCTGCTCTGGTTGGATATGGACCAGGCTGGTGTTCTGGTCCACAGCTAACCAAGGCCCAGCCTGGGCACTGACAGGATGAAAAGGCTTGAGACAGAAGGTCCTGCGCCCAGCTGAACCCCACCATCATGCAATAGAGGTGTCCTATGCACTGTGCTGTGCCTGCCCCATTCCCAAACCAGGAGGAAGAATGGGCAGCCCCTCTGGGAGCAGGGCCTAGCATGGACCTCGCAGTAAGCCCAGGGTGGCCTGGGAGGGTCCCATGAGCCTGCATTAGCAGAGAGACCCGGGGACAGACTTGAATCATCTTCTGTCTCCTTTCTAAGACGTTCCATCACTGGCCTGGAGCTGCGGGTGTCTGTGATGTGGCCTGCCCAATGTCTGTTCCAGGGCCTCTGGCCACAGCTCTCTGATTCTCCCGAGGACAGCCGTGCTGCGCATGCTTACCGTCAGTGCCAGAGTCCTGCGGGGCTGGCTCTGCCCCTCCATCCAGAGAACAGCTGACCCGAGCCAGGGCGGCAAGATCCAGTGTCAGGCCAAGACTTGGGTTCAAATTCTCGGGAGGAACAGAGACTCCCGATTGCGTGGACCAGAAGGAAAGGGTCTATCTCAAAACAACATGGAGCGACACGGAAAGCGGAGCTGTGAGAGCAGAGGGAAAACACCAAGTTCTGGTGACGGGTGCCTGGAACCAGGTAAGCCTGAAGCTGCTGCACCTCCCCGAAGCCTCCTTAACTACAGCCAATTAAACTCCGTCACTCAGAGCTGGAGGATTCTGGTGAAGCCAGCTTCTCCGTCCTGCAGCCGGCTGCTGTCTCCCCCCAGCCTCTCGCGGTCACGCCGGAAGTTGCTGCAGGGAGCTGCATAGCTGCCCAGACTAGTGTCAGCTGATTGCATACGGTCAGAGCCCTGGAGGCCAGGGAGAGCCAGGTGTCCTTTCCTCCTCAAAGTGTGCTGTCACCCTTGCTGCTCCTGCCTGCTGACCAGGCACTGCCTCATCCCTTCTTCCCAGCCCCCAGAGGTCTCAGGACAGGGGTCCTTCTGCCGCTTTGCAGGTGCAAATGATGAACATAGAGATGCAGAAGCTAGGACTCAGGCCTCTACCCTTCCTGCCTCAGTTTCCACAGTGGCTGTGTGGGCCTGGGGTCAGCACGGTTCCTCCTTTGCCTCCTGGTGCTGGGTAAGATGCTGGTGGTATCACCAGATCTGCAGAGAGCACCTCTGCAGGTGGGAAAGACACACAAAGCCCAGCTGACCTTGCAGGGGACAAGGACACTTACAGGGAAGGACACTTACAGCGTGGAAGGTGTCCCTGAGTAGCCTGTGTGTGTATGCGTGTGCACACGTATGTACATGTGTGTGTACTGGGTCTAATGGGCATGGTGAGGGCAGCTTTTTCCACCCCCTGGGCTCCATGGAAGGCCCTGGGTGGTCTCAGTTGTCACCCTGCTGCTACTGTCCCATCCTGGAAAATGGCTTCCAGTAGCCCCAGGGCACAGCAGATCCCCCCACATGGACACAGGAACACAGGAGAAACTTCACAGAAGTGCCTGGGCCTTCCTCCAAGTCCCCGGAGCTTCCAGCCCTGCTGGGGATGGGAATGCCGAGGACCCAGCTACTGTCTGCATGGCTCTTTCCCAGGGGCAGTGGTCCCAGAGGATGCTGTGTCGCAGTGGACAGTCAGGTCCATGAGCTGCACCTCACCTGGTTCTCACTGATGTGCAGACCTGAGGAACTTCTGTCTGCTTTGCTCTGAATGGACCCCGATTGTTTAGGGTCACCGCAGTTCCACAGGGCCTTGGGGTCTAGGACTTTGACTCTGTCAAAGCTTTTCCTCTGTCACTGCAGGTTGGAGGGGCCCTTTTCAAGTCACGGCTGGTCTGATGGTCTCCCCAAACCTGTTGTTTGCCTTGAAAGACCAGGCTGTGCTCAAAGGCTGTTGCAGATCTGGGGTCCCCGAGGCCTGTGGCCTACACCACTCTCTGCAGAAAATCCGGCCCCCCAGCCCCTCACTTCCTTGGTGTGGGGTGGGTCGGGTCCAGCTACACCAGAGAGGGACATCAGTGCACACCGGATGGCGTCACACAGGGAACAATTGGAGGATGACAATGGAAGGAAGGTGGAGGATCTTGTCCCGGCGCTTCCTGTTTTGATGCACTGGTGACCCAGATGTCACTGATAATGTCTCGGAGATGGCAGATGGGAGGTGGCCCTGGACAGGGGTGCCGGCTCCAAAGGGTAAAGCCAAGGTAACTGGGGGAGCGATTGAGGGCCACCTGCTCCAGGTTGGGTAGAGCCGGGGGGAAGCTATCAAGGTGACGGCTCACAGGTGACGACAGTAGTGAGACAGCTGAGCTCTGCGCGGTGGGGCTGGAATGGTTTCTCCTTGAGAGAAGTGTAGCTGCGACCAGAGCCCTAGGACACGGGGGTCCTCAGTCTCTACACCAGAGCAGAGGCTGCTGGGAGCGCTGCTATCTGGTGCCCTTGGCCTCACTGGGAGGCTGAGATGTCAAGAAATCCTCCTCAAGGGCCCGAGCCTCTGTCCCTCCACCCCTTGACAGCTCACCAGGTCTTCTCCCTGCCCCAGACCTCAAGTACCCCGGGCCTCCTGCCCCCCTCCTCTGCACCAACGCCCTTTGGCTTCCAGAGGGCTCTGGACGTCTTCAGCAAGTTTGCTTTATTTATAATCACCCAAGCTTGGGGGCAACCCCGATGTCCTTCAGTAGGTAACCGGATGAAGAGGCTGTGGCCCACCTGGACAATGGGACGGCATTCAGCGTGGAAAAGAGCTGAGTTTCGAGCCGGGGAAGATGTGGGAGAGCTGGAAATGTGCGCTGACAAGTACAAGAGGCCGGTCTGCGAATGCATGTGCTGTGTGCGTTCACCTCCGTGACATTCTGGAAAAGGAGGAAACAGGGAGACGGAACAAATTCCATGATTCCAGGGACTACGGGGGAGGGAGGCATAGCTGGAGCGATGTGGAGGGGGTGCTGTTTAGGGTTCCTGGGTTCTGCGTGATACCGTGATGATGACACAGGCCATCATACAGTCATAGAAGGTATTAATATTGTTCATCAGTTGTGAAAAAAACCCTATAAATCCTAAGCTGTTAATGCTATTGGGCACCGTGAGCGTGTGTTTGGGAAGGCAGGTATGCGAGTGCTGTAGTTTTGGTTCAGTTTTGCAGTGAACCTAAAACTGTTTCGAGAAGTAATGTGCTACTTAAAAAGAACGAATAGAAGCTGAATGGGTGGTGCCCCGAGTGGGACCCATGACAGATCCCGTCTCCGGAAGGCAAGAGCTCCTGCGTCTCCTTTCAGTACAGACCCCGGGCAGAGGGGAAGGTTACCCGGGTTCCAGCTGTTTGCTGAAATCCCTTTTATTCTAAGGCTGCGGAAGTAATGTGAGCACAAAGTTAGGGTCCCATTGTACACTTGGCACCTCTGATAGAGCCCTAGAACCAGAGTGAGGAGACAAATCATAAAGTCCGGAGAAGCAAGACAATTTTCCCTGTGGATGTGACCGTGAGGACGTTTTTCCAGGATCCAGCGTGCAAGGGGAGTGAGGGGTGACCGGTGAGGAGGAGCCCTGGGCCAAGGCTGTGATGGTGGAAACCCCTGGTGGTTTCCCCTTGCTGCTTAGCTCTCGTCTCCATTCTTGATCCCCAGTGCAAAAGGAATGTCACAGGGTGGCCCATGCCTCCATCACAGTGAGTTAAAATGCACGTCCGCTCTCTGGGATTCTGCGGACCAGACCTCTGGCCTCCAGTCTAGCTGGACTACGGAAAGGTGTAGCAGGGCTGGCTCCGGGAGGCCCCAGGGGGTGGCTTCTCCATTGTTTCCAGCTTTGATGGCCGACAGGACTGGCACCATCTCTCCATCCTCCCGGCTGCCTCTGCTGCAGCTGCACGGGCCTTCTTGCTGCTCTCCTGCCTTGGGCTAGCTGCCTTTCTTGGACATCGCTCCGTGGTGGCCACTGGACTGGACTCCCCCATGTTCCGGCCACTTCCTGTCCTGCTCACTCCCTTCATATCGCTTTCCACAGCCCTGTCTTTTAGTTGTGTTCTTCTTGGTTGCTCTGTTCCCCCACTGGAGTGCTGCTGAGGGCTGGGCTTTGCCTGACCGTAGGGCCTGGCTCGAGAGTGCTCCGGAAAGACCTGCAGAGCGTGTATCAGGGCACCAGCTGAAGTAAGCAGAGGCAGGGCGGCTGGGAGAACAGAACACCGAGCTGGCCGCAGCTCGGGGGCCCTGGTGTGGGAGTCTGAGGCTGGCTGTGGGCCGAGTAGAGAGATCCCACCTAACTGTCTGGGAAGTCAGACCTCCTCTCTTTTCGTAACTGCCCTGCCTTGGTTCCTCTGTTGAAGAACCTTTTACAGCAGACCACTCCCCATTCGTGTACTCAGCTGGAGTTTATGGGGCTGATCTGGGTTTGTGGGTGCTGGGATAGGACCCAGGCTTTGGAGTCTAAGTTCACGGTGGAGAGATGCAAGAAGGTACAAGCCTGGCTGCATGATCCAGACCCTGCTGTGTCCCCTGAGCTACCATGTCACCTGTCACCCACCCCGTCTCCTCAGGTGCCAGTGGGATGGGTCCCCGGGTACCACCTTCAGGCCCCTAGATAGCCGCCATCCTGCCTGGCCTACTGCTATTCTCATAGGCAGCGACCCTCCCCGGGATGAAGGCCCCTCCCACACTCCTCATTTGTCTCTTTCCCCCAAACCAGGGGCTCCTGGAGGTCAGGGCTGGGGTCTTCGATGTCTTCACATCCCAGGCAGCTGGCGCACAGCAGGTGCTCAGAAAACTCGGGTAAAAAGCGGATGGCGGGCTGGCTGCATAATGAGTTGGTAAATGAATGAATTCCGGGCGGGGCGGGGGAGCTCAGCTTGGGTTAGGGGGGAGAGGCAGGGTTGAGGGGTAGGGGGAGGCCCCTCACTCCTCTCCAGGGAGGGCTGCAGAGTCTCCAGATAGCAGTCCAGAAGGATGGGGGAGGCAGTCTTGCCTGCCCTGGCTGAGCCCTAGCTCTGTCTTAAGACCTGGGCCTCCAGGGGCTCCCTCTGGACCTGGGGAGGTGGCAGAGTTGGGCCTCCTTAGCAGTGGTCACCCAAACCTGAGATACCTGGGGGAGGTGTCCAGACTGTCTTCCAGCAGTGTTCTGAATGCCCACGGGGCTGCCCTTCCAAGCTGGCCCTTGCCTGTTTCCCGAAGCTCTCTATTAGTATCGATTTCAATTTCCTTATGTTCCTAGGTGAATTTTCAGCTGAGAGGAAACAAGGATTTATTAGCTATCTTTTTAGCTGCTGTAAGTTAGGTACTAGGGAGCCAGAGAATGTTTTATAGCAGAAGAGGAACTGGATGAAAGTCTGTCTCTGTCAATTGTGGCACATCATTGGCTTTGGGGGTTCTTTGTCTTCGCTGTGTACCAACTCTTGACTGTGTGTATCCCAAGACCCATGTCTGAGCAGGCCTGGTGGTCTCAGAGGGCTGTGCAGGGGAACCTGTGCAGATGAGGTTGAGGACCAGGTAAAGATGCTTCTCTCCTCCCCAAGACACACCTGCTTGGGTGCCAGGACGAAGTCCCTATTGGGCAGGGATGAGGGACTGGGGGCTGCATAGACAGAAGTGCAGGCCTCCTTCTGACCTGTGGTGGGTGGAGTATGGCCTTGGGCGGAATTATCCCACACTGGAAGGAAGCAGGGTGGAGGGGCCACTACCTCAGCAGGCCCTGCCAGGGCTCCCTGGGCTGATGCTCCGGTCCCCAGGGCTGGGTTCCCTAAGGGTCAATGCCTAAGTACTCTTAGGCACCCCAGTCTGGCCTAGGGGTACATGCTGGGTGCAAAGGGTAGGCAGAAACCCCGCCTGCCATGGAAAAGACAGTCCCTCCCTCCAGACCATAGAAACCCCAGGGGCCTGATTTTGCCTTTTTGATTTTGCAAGTGAGATTCAACCCCTGGCCTTGGGGTCGGTCCCTGTGTGGACGCCTCTGGGCCCCTCAGAGCATCCCCAGCCTGGCCAGCAGGCGCAGGGGACTGGGATGCTGTGGTTGGAGCACTTTCCCACTGCCCGAGGCTATTCTTAACAAGCCTCGGGCTCCAGGGCTAAAAATACCGCCCAGTGGCCTGTGGGAAAGCTACCCCGGCTATTTCCGCTACTTAGTGCTCAGGACCGGGGTCCCTGCACATCACCAGGGCAGAGAGGGTGTCACCAGGGTTCCTGTCCATTGCAGGGGTCCGCAGTGCCAGGCTACAGTGATGATCAATGTTGGGGAGGCTGGAAGATCTTGGGAGTCTCAAACTCCATTATTTGGGTTTCAGAATGAGTGGCTCCAAGAGGGGAAGAGAGGTCCCTGGGGTCACAACGTGGTCAGTGACAAGAGCCCTGCATCACAGAGCCAGGCCCCGCTCTTGCGGGCTGGGACACTTGGGGGCCGTGCTGAGGTTGAGGTTTTAAGCACTTCACATCCATCCTCCTCCCCGCACTCCAGGCTCCCACGAGCTCTCCTTGCTGCTTCCCATGCTCTCCCCGGCTCTGCGGAGGAGACAGGGCAGCCCACATCCCCACTGTGCAGACGCCAAGACCAAGGCCCAGCTCACTGTGAACCCCAGCCTCCGTCTCTGCACCCTGCTGTAATTCAGGGATGCTGGCGGTGCCCAGGGACCTCACATTGCCGTGACCAGGGTCCCTAAGCCTCAAGGGGGACTCTGTGTTCCCAGATGGGAGGCTGGTGCTCCTGAGGGTCTGGAGACTGACCTGCCGCGGGTGGCCCCTGCATCTGCGCCTGTTGGCCATGTGTCCCCCTCGAAAGAGCCTGATGGGTGAGCACGGTGATCGCCCCGACAGGCTGCACAACGCGCCATTGTGTGGGGCCACCAGGCGGTTCATTAACCGCCTCTGCCGGCAGCCGGGGCCCAGGCGATGCTGTGGACGACACCGTGGGTCTCTGGGGCCCTCTTCGGTGCTGGACAAAGGCCCCTTCTCTGTGCCCTCCTGTTGCCCCTGGAGAAGCGTGGGTATGGTGCCCACCTCAGGGGCTCAGAGGAGCCGCTGGCAGGGGTGAGGTGGGGGATGGCTCGAGGTGGCCCTGGCAGGCTCCCCATCATGGCCCAGACGGGGGTCATGGCCAGCTTGGGCAGTTGGCAAACTTCTCTGAGTCTTGGTTTGTACCCTCATATCTCCCAGCAGGGAGTGTGATCAGGGCCGAGGTGGTTGTGCCCAGGGAAGCCTTCTGTGGCCTGGGGACAGAGGTGTGTGGTGCATTGTGATGCTGGTGGAGTCGGTGAGAACAGTGGGACAGGAAGGAGCCTCTGCTGCCAGGCTGCTAGGGCAAGATCAGCCAGGGAGAGGAAGGCAGACCCAGGAGGAAGCAGGGACTCCCCTGCCTGAGTGGGGTGCCCTCCCTGGAAGGTCAAGGGGCTCGAGGCAAATCCCCTCCACACCAGTGCTTCAGCGCTCTGTGGAGTGAGGGTCTGACCCGTGTCAGGACTCAGACAGACAAGGGGTGCAGAGGTGCAGCCGCTGCCAGATTCTCTCCTCAGGGAGGGGCTGGGAACTTGCCAGCTGCTTAGGAGTGAGACCTATGACAAGGTCCCCTGTGCACCTGGGTGACACCCCTACCACTCCTCACAGACCATACAGGTCCCTCGGGGCCCCCTGGGAACCCCACATCCCATGAGATGTCAGGCACAGGAGGCCTGGTACAGTGACCAGGGGCAGAGGGGCCTCAGGAAGTGTGCCAGGGTCAGCGCACACGGTCACCACACAGCCTTTCTGAAGAAGAGGCTGGGGCTGAGCCCAGCACCCCAGCACTGACCATGCCCCGCGTGGGGTCTTTCACAGAGGACAAAATGGGTGCAGAGCGAGTGCACAGCTCCACACGGGGACAGTTGCCTCAGCACTTTTCCGACACCCCTGGGACCTGGGTCTGCTCTGGACTCCTTCCCCTTCCCCCAGGCCTATCCCAGCTGGCTCCTGGGGGCTCCTTGGTCCCTCCTTCCTCTCATCTTCTGCCTCCTCTCCCTCCCTCTTTCCTCCTCTGCCAGCTCCAAGCACCGCACCCAAGCCTTGGGGACTCGCTGGCCTCCAGCATTCCTGCCCTGTTTTCATTTAGGGGACGCCCCCAAAATACCCAGCCTGCGGGAGGAGGTGGCTGCCTAGGCCCCTGGGAACGCACTTAAAAGCTTGGGCACGGCAGCAGTGGCAGCAGGGTCCCCAGGATGAAAGCTGGGCAGCTCAGGGGTTGTGGCCAGGAAAAGGCTGGTACCCCCAATGTGGCTTTGGGCTTTTGGGGTTAGCCCGGAAGAGGAGACAGGGCAGCTTGAGGCCAGGAGGCAGCCTCAGGAATGTGGCGACTCGGTGCTGACATCCACATTTTCCTGCCTGCCCGGCTCCGCGCTGGGACAACCGCACAGTACATGGGCCTGGCTGCAAGTTAGGAGCCCAGGCCTACCGGTCCGTCCATCCCTGCAGCTTGCGGAGCTCTGTAGATGGACTGGGTCTTCCCTGATTGTGAACTCCTGCTCTGGGAGTGGCCCTACCCAGTCCCCACAGGCTGTCCCCTTTCTGCCCCTTGGTGTCTGGGAAAATGACTCTCCTCCAGGAAGCCTTCCCGGGCTGGCCAGGGTAAGGGAAGACACTCCTTTGGGCCCTGACTAGAGCTGCCAGGCTGAGTGCCCCTCAGCTAGGAATCCCCTCTGCAGAGGTGCGGGTCTCTGTGCCACCAGGAGGTTTCAGGAGTGCGGGCCACTCTCCAGCAGCACCTGAAGGAGACGAGTGAGGCTCCAAGTGCAGATTGATGCCCCGAGCTGTCCAGACACAGCCAAGCAGGGTGGTCCAGCTCCCGTGCTGCCCCAGGCATCCCTCCCTGTCAGTATCTATACCCTCACCTAAGTCACTTGGGATGCTGGTCGCAGGAGACCTTGGGTCCCAGCAGCAGACCAAGGATACCCAGCAGTTACCATGAGGTCCAGGAGGTCCAGGGCTGGACTACCCTGGGTGAAGTTCTACATCCCTCTGGGCCTCAGTTTTCTGATCTGTCACATGGGAAGACCGGGGTTGTCCTGCCTGTGACAAAGGAGGAGAATCCAGAAGAGAAGGACCTCAGGTGGCACCGCTTGGATGCAGGAGGAGGCCACAGTGAGAGAGGCCCACTGCCCGCCTGCCTGTCAACCTTGATGCAGCTGAAGATGGAGGCTGAGGGAGGCGCTTCCTCCTCCCAGCCCCCCAGGCTTGCCCAGGAGAGTGCTGGCTGGCTCTGCGATCAGGCCTGCTGACTCCAGGAGGCAGAGAGGCCGCAGAGCCTGGGGCCTGACCACGGGAGCCTGCTTGCCCCCGACCTCAAATATTTGTCCTGGCAGGCAGAGGGGTCAGAGGTACAGGCTGGGCTGCAGGTGCCGGCCCATGTGCCCCGAGGTGCCAGGACAGAGGTGCCTGCGGGCCAGCCTTGTCTCCCCCATGACGCAGAGGGGAGCAGGCGCACCTCTGCATCGGGCACACCTCCTGAAGGCCCCGCCTCATCGCCAGCATCGTAGTCACTGTTCCTGAGCTGGGGCCTGAGATGAGGGGTGCAACCTCCCCTGGGTCTTCTGCTGTTTGGCATAAATATCTGCGGCACTGGCGGTGTCCCCAGTCCCGAATGCAAGACTGGGCACCTGTGCCACCATCCCGTTCCCCCTGCCATCTGTCCATCTTGACATAGGGGATGAGGAGAACTGGAACCTGGAGGGGCTGGGCCAATTCCCGGCTCCATTGCATGCTGTGTGCCCTTGGGAGAGGCCCTTCACCTTCTGACATCGTTATCAGTGGGCGGGACCCTGCATTACCTGCTTGCCTGGTGATGTCAAGTCAGCTTGGGTCTCAGATGGCCTGCCCATGCAGGCCACTCCATACCCCAGGCTGAGCCCAAGGACTTGGCCACAACTCTTTTCCCAAGGTGCTGCTGGTCAGCCACAGGAGATAAAACCCAGATGCAAATAATTGCAAATCACACACATTACAAGATTCTCTGAACTCAGCGCAAGGAGTCTGTGACGCCTTCTAAATTGTGGGTGGCTTTTTGGAAGAGAAGGCCTGCAAGTGGCCCTGAGTACTGGGGTTGATTCAGCAAGAAAAGCTAAGCATGGACTAGAGAGACCTTGGGGACAGAGAATCCCCTGGAGCCAGGCTTTGGGGCCTCCAGGCACTTCTCCACTGAGTGTCAGTGTCACACAGGCCGGGCCAGCCTAAAAGCGTCCCAAAGGTCCTCCTCGTGTGTTAGACACCAGCCGGCCTTTTCTATTGGCTGGTCTCCACTGAAGACCCTGAAACCTTTTCCAGGATGATGAGGCCTTTGTGAAAATACTTCTAGTACAGATTCTCAGGAGGCAGGGGACTCATCAGAGGTCAGTGACAACTCAGACTTCAGTGGGGACCATGAGTCAGGTCATTCTAATACACTGCTGGGTTGGTTCCCTCATCCATCCATCCATCTGTCCGTCCATCCATCTGTCCATCCATCCATCACGAGCACACCCAGAGAGCAAAACCCTTCCAGCGGTGGACAAGAAGCAGATGCTTGGGCCTGGGAGGGCGCAGTCTCCACGGCAGTCAGCAGTCAGCTCTCCCACCCATCCTGTCTGCGTCAGTGCTGGGCCTGGGCCCCATCCCACCCCTCCTCTGGGCCTCTGGCTCCCATCACCAGCAGGGAGGCCTGGCCTGGAGGCTGAGCCCCAGCCTGCCTGGCGTCTGGCTGGTTGGGGCTGCATCACTTGAAGACTCTGCTGTCTACCTGGTGGGTTTAGGGGTATGGACTGGGTTCCCATCAGGGCTGGAGCAGGAGCGTCCACTCAGAGGATTTCCACGCTCCCAGGATTCAGAGTGGAGGAAACAAAGGGTCCAAGAGGAGCCCTGCCACCCCGACCTAAGAGCCCTTTCTAGCATACCAAGGGGATGACGACGGACTCCGCCGGAGCCCTGGGTGCCCGTGAGGACCACATCCATATCCCGGGGGGCTGGGCGACTCTCCAGGCCGCTGCAGACTCCTGGGAACACTCCCTGGGAAGCCGATGGGGTCCTGGGACACATTCGGGGTCAGGCCTGAGGAAGGGCCAGAGCCACAGTGGGAACCAGCTGCCGGTTCCTGCCTGGGCTTGCTGTGTGGCCCCCGCACACTGTGTCACCCTCCACCCCTTGCCTGCTCCCCTCCCCTGCCAGCCCTGGGAGAGAGCGAGTCTAAGGGTGACCTCTTTGTTCGGTGCCTGCTGTGGGCCGTAGATGTTAGTCCATCCGCAAGTGGGGTACCCAGGCTGTGCCAGCTGCCAAATGAGAACTACCCCCCCTGTCCCCCAGGCCCTGGCCTCAAGGGGACTGAGGAGTTTAGCTAGTGATTATGAAGCACAGACACTTGTGAGCCAGAGGGACAGCAGACAAGGGCCAGCGATCCCTTGCCCAGAGCTGAAGCGGCTGCGCCTGACGCTCTGACACTGGAGTAGAGGCAGGAGAGGGCTAGGTAGCGGTGCATCTGCTAAGACAGGTCTCAGAAGGGTGGCCAGGCGGGGACCCAGCATGGGTGCAGGCGTGGAGCAGGGTGGCCTGAGCCCTCAGGTGACTGACAGTGGCACAGATGGAGGCCGTGAGTGCTCTGGGACAGCCAGGCGGGGAAAAGAGCTGCGGCCACAGAGGGAGAAGCCTGCTCCTCTGCCTGTGTCTTCCTGTCACCTCCAGCACCCCCACTTGTCCCCAGTGTGCGTGATAGGACGTTGTTCTGGAATATCACATATTTATTGCACAGCTATCAGCAAATGGCCATCGCTGCACCCTCATTCCCCTCCAGGGCAACCCCAGCTGACGGCTTCAGGCAGTTCCTCTCTGCCTGGCTTTCTGCTGTTCTTTCCCACACATTCTCTCCTGATTCTTTCTAAAAAATCCTATCACTGCGTTGTTCCATAAACTTCCCGTTTTCATACCCGGCACTTTTTAAAAGTCATTTTTTGGGGTGTAGGTACTGGGGAACACAGGGCCTTTGCACTGAGCTACACATACTCAGGTATGTTCTCACTTGAAAAAAGTTTTTGAGACAGGGTCTTGCTAAGTGGCTAATTTGCCCAGGCAGAACTTTAAAGCTTTGATCCTCTGGTCTCAGCCTCCCAGAATGCTGGAATTACAGGCGTGTGCTTCCACAACCAGGTTTGTTTGTTTATTTTTTTGAATGTGAAGAACTTTCTGCCCAACCCAAAGCCAGAGAGCGAGACAGAAGTCAGGGGTGGGCAGGAGGTGGCTGCTAAGGCACCCAGAAGCCCTGGGCTCAGCTCCGGGGAGGACCAGGGAGCAGCGCCTGGGAGACCTGGGCTTTGGTTACCCCTTGGCTGTGAAAGAAACCAGCAGGAGGGACCCAAGCCAGCAAGGGGCTGCCCCTTCTCCCAGGTGCACCGTCCGTCGGGCAGCTGTCACCACGCACAGAGCTTCAGATACCTGGTCACCCACCCTCGGTGGCATCCCTCCTGCCGCCCTCTCATGACACCCTCCCAGCCCAGGGGGCCTGTTGGCTCTTTGCCGTCACCCTCTGCCTGGAGTGAGCGCCCCGAGAAGGGACTGTGCCTGTGAGCAGGGCCTTCCTTGTCCAGCACCAAGCTAACTGCCACCTGTCATTTCTCACCCACTCCTCAGAAGGCCCCGCTTTGGTCACTCACTGTTCTGACCATTTGCTGCACTGGAGGTTGAACCCAGGGTTTCCACTCTGTATTACATCTCCAGCCCACTTTTTATTTTTTCTTTTGTCTTGAGACAGGGTCTCACTAACTGGCTAGGTACCTCAGGCTGGGCTTGCACTTTTGATCCTCCTGCCTCAGTCGCCTGGAGTGCTGGGGTTTGCTGTGACCGTTTCGGAACAGAGGTCTCACGTTTGCATTTAGCACAGTATTCCACAAGTGGTGGAGCTGCCCGCTGTCTCCCTTGGAGTTCTGGGCGACCTCAGAGGCCAGTCCTCCGGCTGTCCCTGGCTGGGTATGATTTTCACCTGGGGGGTCCTGGGGAGGTCAGCACCAGTGTTTGTGACCCCTGATCCAGGCGAGGTGGGTGGGCGCCCTGGATACACAGGTGTAGTGAGCTCAGTGCTGTGGTTTGGCTTTACCCCTAGATTCCCATGCTGGCAGCTAGGTCCCCTGGTGGCTTTGTTGGGAGATAGGACGGTCAAGTTGCGGAGCCTAGTAGGAAGCGATGAGGTGTGCCTGGGAAAGTGAAGTGGACCCCATTCCCTCTGGCTTCCTGTTTCCTTGTCCCCAACGTTCACTCTGGCCTTTGCCATTCTCCCTAGGATGAGACAGCTAAAAGAACACTTAACAGGCCAGCACTATGCTGTTTGGACATGCAGCCTCCCAAACTATGTGCTACATAAACCTCTCTTCTTTATAAATTAGCTTGCCTCGGGTATTGAGAGTCACACAGAACAGCCTAATACAGTCAGCGTGCCCATCTCCTGATCTGGGGTCTTGGTTGGCCCAGAGCTTTGGAGGATGGACATCCAATTGTGACAGCTTGGGAGGAACCAGGACTCTCTGGGTTTCTTCTTCCCCAGGATAGAAATGCCACCAAGCCAGGAAGGTGAGGGTGTCAAAAACCCTACATTCAAGGCGCCATGTGACTTTCACGTGTCGTGTGATCTAGAATAAATCTTTTAGAACTTAATCCTAAAAGACAGGAGCTTTGGTAAAGCTCTCGGGAAGTGGACGAAAGATGCAGTGTGAACCGTAACGCGCAGTGACTACACAAACAAAGGGGAGTTCAAGGCCAGGAAAGCCCTGGGCCAGCAGGCAGGGAGTGCGACCTGATGGCATGGGGTGATGCTACGCTGACCAGAAAGGCGTCACGTTTGTCTCTCGTGGTGGCCCACACAGTCACGTGTTTGTGGGACACGCCTGTGATATGGGCCGAGGTCTCACAGAGACCTGAGGAAAGGGCTCATGGGCCACCTAGACAGCCACTTATGTGCTTCTGAGCCCTCCAGAGCCTCAGTTTCCCCTCTGTAAATTCCTGCTCTGCCCACATTCCTGGGGGGTGCAGGTGGTCTGCAAGGGGGCACCAAAAATCTATGGTGCTTTGCAAAGAGCCAAGAACAAAACATTCCACGTGAGCCACAGATTATCTCTTGGTTCCCACTCAGAGGGAGGGATGTTCTCATTTTCTAGAATGTTCTTCAGGTGAGCCCTGGATGTCCTGGGGCCCAGCCTTGCCCTGTATCTTCTGTGCCTCAAGCTGGGGAGTGGCCTGGCCTCCTTTGCCTCAGCTCCACAGCCTCGCCTAGCGGGGGACCCCAGGACCCCCTGACATGCTGATGGCTGTGATGGGCTTCCCCAAGCAGCGCTCCTGGTGGCCTAATTTGAGGGAACAATGGGCCCCATCCATGTTAGTGACCCTCAAGTGACCCCTTTTGGTGCCTTTGTCTGCGGCACACAGGCTGTAATCAGCAAGGCTCCCCGGGCTCTGGCCTAATTTGCAGGGACAGGTCTTATCGTCACTAGAGATCCCAGTGACCCAACCTGACAGGCCCGCCACTGCCTGGACGTAGAGTCCATCGGAGATAGGCTTCATTCCAGCGGCCACCCTGGTGGGCTGGGGAAGGCAGAGGGGAGGAGCCATCCATGGCTTGCGGGAGCTCAGGGTGAAGATGGGGCCCCACCAGGGTCCAGGAGAAGTAGGGTAGTGGTTGGCTTGGGCCAGAAGTGATATAGAGGCCACTTCCCTGGACACGTTTTCGGCCACCCACCTCCAAGTGTCTGTTGGCTCTGAGTACCAGTGGCTGGGGGGGAATTCTGGCACAGCCTGGCCTCCCATGAGGCACCCAGCAGAAGCCATGGGACTGGCTCAGGGCCCTCTCTCTGCCGGCCGGGGCCCAGCCACCCCCTCTTCCCCAGGGAAGGTGACAGTGGAAGCACTCGGCTGGCCCTGTGAAAGCCCTGTAGCATGTATTTTCAGGAATGACCAGTGGTATCCTAACAGAACTTCTGGGCACTGGTGCCAAGTGTCTAGTCAGTAGCAGGACCAAGGTCCCTACATGCTGAGACAGGAGCCCATCTGAAGTCACAGGGCGGGAAAGACACTCCAGGGAGCAGCTCCTGAGCCCTGCAGTCGGTCCTCGTTCCAGGTGTTCACCAAGCTCTCCAGGGCTCCCTGCCTGTGCCTGCTGGTTTAGTTGGACTGTCCCTGAAGCAGAGCCTGAGGCAAGGATTTGACCCTATGTGTTTGCTGTGGACTGGATTTTTATGGCCCCGTCCCCAACCTCAAGGTGATGCCATTGGAGGGGGGAAGTCTGGGAGTTGGTTAGGTCTTGATGTTGGGGCCCCAAGATGGGATTAGTGTCCTTGAAAGGAGAGACTCCCAGAGCTGGCTCTCTGTGTCCTCTTCTGTGTGAGGACATCAGGAAAAGTTCACTCTTGGAGAACAAGGAAGGGGCCTCACAGCCCACTGAATCTACTGCCCCTTGATCTTGGAGGTCCAAACCCCAGGTTTGTGAGAAATAGGTTTGTTGCTGAAGCTGCCCAGCCCAGTTTTCTGTCTCAGCAGCCTAAACAAAGGAGGACAGTGCTGGGCTTGGGAAGGAATAAGAGGAGGGTAGGAAGGGACTTCCATGGAACTGGGCCCAGCTAGCCACAGAGCAACTTCTTAAGGAGTTGGCAGAGTACTGTACAAGGGGACTTCGAACCTCCACTCTGTCACTGCTGCCCACGTCCCATGAATCAGAGCCCAGCAAGGGCGGGAAGATGGGTCACAAATCCCATGGCTTGTGAGGACATGGACATGGAGGTGAGGGATGGGGACCCACGCATGACCCCCCCCCCCGCTTCCTCCCTGCCCACTGTAGGCCTCAGGCTCCTCAGCCATAGGGTTTCTGGCTCTTGGGCAGCTCCAGCCCTGCTTCCCTGAGTGTCCAGCCAGCCAAATCCTGTCATCCTCCCTGCCCTCCAGTCCCCTCATCCAAGAGGCTCCCCTGGGCCCACGTCCCTGCAGAGGTCCTTGTGTGACCCAGCGGTGTGCCTCAGTGTCTCTGCTGTGCAAGCTGGCAGGGCAGGAGAGGGTGAAGGGATGGACGCTGGAGCAGAGCTTTGGAGCGGGCACAGAGCCAGCCCTGGAGACAAGTGAGAAGGAGAGCCCTTTGCTGCCTGGCACCCAGACGTCATCAGCTGCTGATCATCCAAGGCCCTGGTCACTGGGAACCCTTGGCAGCTCTGTAGCCCTGGAGAGAGTCCAGTCCTTGGGGAACAGATATTGCAAGACGGCGGGGTGTGAGGTTATCCGGTTGAACACCCCTTTCCCTAAGGCATCAGGTAGGAGTCAGGGGGCGGAAGGCCAGACTCACCCCCATGTCTACTCCCTCCCCACTCTGGGTGCACCAGCACCCTGGGACAGAGGGAGAGGAACTGAGAGCAGAGGCAGTATCTCTGGCAGTGGCCAAGTGGTCACTCAGGGTCAGCCCCTCGGAGGGGTCTGTGTTTGGCTCCAGACCATGCTGTCCCTGTCGGGAATCCACCTCTCTGTGCATAGGGTCTCACTTTCTGCAGTGCCCTGGGCCCCGAAGTTTACAGAGCTGGTCCTGCTCCTCAGCTTAGTGTCATCTGGGATGCCTGCTAGTGACTCAGCCCTATCCCCCGCCCCCGCCTTTACTCCCCACGAGGTACCCGCAGCAAACAGCCCGTGTCCTTCTCCGTGAAGTGAAGTGTCGGCAGCAGGAAGGAATGAGGGCCCCTTAAAAGCGCCCTGCAGCCCACCTTGGTGGGAGCTCTTCCTCTCAACTACAGCCAGGCCTGGACTGGGCAGGGGTCTGGTTGCCCCAGGACCATGGTGGGCTTAGGCCCTGTCTGCTCCCTCCTGGTTCCTGAGAGTTTCCAGCTCCCCAAAGCCAAACTCCCTTGTGCCCTGCCCACCCTGCCCCATCGGAGAGACCAGCAGCCACCAACCCTGCCTGGCCCAGTCCTCCCTGGCCCCG
The DNA here is from genome assembly GCA_004027295.1 of Dolichotis patagonum. Classification (NCBI taxonomy): domain Eukaryota; kingdom Metazoa; phylum Chordata; class Mammalia; order Rodentia; family Caviidae; genus Dolichotis; species Dolichotis patagonum. Next base: position 31,194 of record PVJX010005193.1, on the reverse strand, counting down.
AGAGCCAGGCAGTATGGTGGCTGTTGCCTGCTGCCTTCCAGCCCCAGCGAAGGGGCCTGAGAAAGTGAAGGGTGGTTGTAGGGGGCTCGATCTTGGCTGTGGGGACGGGACCAAGCCCCCGAAAGGCGCAGAAGCTGCGTTACTCAGGCAGACGCATTACTACGCACGGGTGGTGACGATGATGAGGTAGGCTCCACTCGGGACACGGCACTGGCCTTGCGGGGGGCTGAAGGTTTTTGAGACAAATGCAGTAGGTGACAGCGGAGTGCTCTGTGGCCATGCAGGCATTGGTGGGCACCGGGCCTTCAGCATCGTCTGGGGGAGGGGAGGTTTAGGGCCTCTTTCTTTACTCTGCCAGGGGCCTGGCCGAGTGCAGCTTCCCATGATAAATCCCCAGAAGCCCATGGTCCCCCTTCTCGCCTGGGAGTTCAGCAGGGTGACTCAGAGCAGCGACACCCTGGCAGCCAAGGCCTGCTCTGGGTCTAACTGAAGTTTGGGGCCACCCAGCCTCGGGCCTACTTGATACCCGCTGAGGCTTCCCCAGACCCCATCCATGGGAAGGTTGTCTGATCTCCATCCCCAAAAGCAGGGCCTCTTGGGCCAATAAGAAGACCTGGGCCAAGACTGTGAAGGGCAGAGGTTTGGGTTTTTAGGAAAGTCACCAGGCACAAGCAACACGTGTGATTGTCCTTTCCCATGGGGCCACAGCAGCACAAAACCCACCAGAATTCACCCAAAGGAGTGACAGGTCTGCCATGGCAATTCCGGGACAGGTCACATCTGCTCAGGTCAGGGATTTGGGTGCCAAATGCGAGCCTAGGAAATCCTGGGGTTCACAGCCATTTGGAGTACAGAGTTGGGTAAGGGTGTGGCTGTGACCTGGAACTTGGTCTCCACACTCCGCCCTGTCACTCAGCTCTGCTGCCATCTCCCAAGCACATCAAGACAGGTGCCAAGGTGGCCTCAGCCTTATTCCTGATCTTGCAGGAAGCGAAGTCCAGCCTCTGCCCACGTCTGCCGGGGTTCCAACAGGAGTCATCCCTGGAAACCAGGGTCCAGGGCACGCTCACCCCTTGTGCTGCCCTCTGTCCCCAGCAACCTTAGAAGCCTCCAGAATCCTCAGCTCTCGCCCGGTGAGGAGAAATTCCTGCTGTGTGTGTACTGCGGAATATGAGCAAGGTGAAAACTTCGTAGTTTTAAACCACACGAGTTCTGGGATCTTTGTCACTGCAGAAAAACCAGCCTGTTTGTCATGTATCTGTCAGCGGCCTGTATTTCTTATCTTTTAAATTATTTTTTTCATCACCCTTGCATTTTCTGTGGACTTAGAGTATTTTTTCAACACTTACTTTTCAGAGTTTTTTTTTTTTAATATTAACCCTTTAAATGATCTGATTATCTGACCATCGGCTGAAAATCCTCTTGCAGAGACGATTGGCCTGGGATTTAACAGCAGTCAGGAACAATGGCATAGATGCAGTAGTTCCCGAATCCAAGTGTCGTTTCTAGCGTGCTCCTTTGAACAGGTAGCTAACTCAGCGCCACCAAGTCCCGTGAGGCACCCGAGGGTCTGTGTCTCAGCAGCAATCTTCAGGAAGTCACCGGCTCAGAGCTTACTGTCCCATTTGTCCCGGCCCCGAGGGTTCTAAAGGAGTCTTTGGAAATCACCGGCTTTGGCTGAAGTTAGGACAGTACCTTTTCTCAGCCAACGTGCTGGAGACCACAACTCCTTGGCAGCCATTTCTGAAAATGGTAGATCTTGCGATCAGGGTGTGATGACCAGAGAGTGTGGTGAGCCCAGGGTATCATCTGGGAAGGTGCCAGGGGGTGGTGGGCATCGCTGGCATCACTATGGGCCACGTGGTTCCTCCGTCACTGTGGCCATGGAGCCCTGAGCGGCATCACTGACAGACGTCATGAAATAAATGCTGCACAGTGAGAATTCGCAGGAAGTTTATCTGAGGAGTAAAATCACGGGCTCAGGTCTCCCTTGGAGCTTGGACGAGGAGCCCCAATTATTTGTTGAGGATGCTCAGGGCTTTCAGGGCCCCGCATCCCAATCCAAGATGGGGTTTTGCTTCAACCTGAGGTTTGCCAGGGGCCTCCCCTTCCCCCTGCCACTATGACCTGGGCTCCCCCAAAGGGCACCTGGCTTCCCTGCTGCTGGAACTCACCAGACTGCAACTCCTGGACTCTGCATGTCGACAGATGCCCCAGCTTCTGGGGGGCCAGTGTTCCCCCTTGCTGCTTCATGGGAGTCACCCCTGAAGTGTCCGGTAGGCTACCATGGCCCCAGAGCAGGGGAGCTCACGGCTTGCTCCAGCACACAGCCAAGTTTGAGCACCAGGCTCAAAGATGGTGGCTCTGTCCTTGGGTCCGATCTGCAGGGGTGTGGTTAAGGTGAGGTGCAAGGTTTGCTCCGGCCCCAGTGAGACATAGCTTTAGCTTCCTCAGCACCAGTCCCCGGATAGCCACAGGCCCCTCTCCCTGAGTTTATCCCCCGAAAGGAACCCAGTCCATATCCTGTCCCCAAGAATGCTGCAAAGGAAGGCAATCCGGAGGATCCCTGCATTTATCACACTCCATGGGAAATTCCTCTTCTTTTTCAGAAGTAGCTGTAGTCCAGCATGTCCCAGGTGCTTGAGCGTTTTATCCTGTGCTCCCTGTAAATCAAATGGGAGGGCGTGTTTTCTTCTTTTGCATTGGCTGCCAGGGAACTCAGAGTTGAATTTGCCATGACAACCAACAGTAAGCATAGAAGATATTATGGCACGCAGTTGGACTTCCGCTTCATCTTATGTTTCTTTCCCATGTTTTCTTCATGAACTAAAAATCATATTGCATTTTGTGTATGCTTGCAAGCCACTTTGAATCTTCTTTTTGTGGCAAAGTAGGGACACAACGTGCCAAATAAAAGACAGTCTCCTTTTCTTCTGGCTGCTCTAGGCAGAGTTGCTGGCTCTCACCTCTTTGGAGGCTGTGCGGGCTCTGGCCTCACCCACTGCTTGGTGACTTCGCCACACTTCTCTGCCCACGCTCCGTGAGCTGGGCTCCTTGGTATCGGTCTCAGCACGCTGAGGACTCCACACAGCTCGATTCCCAAGCCTCCCTTTCCAGGTGCCTCATCGGGTGCATCTCACAGCCAGCCATAGATTCCCAGCGTCGCCGGGAGGGTTCTGGGGCTGTTGTTCCACACACGGCTCCCCTCCACCTGACAGTGGGCCCCAGAGGGCAGTGCTGTTTCCCTGCATTTGCCAAGGCGGGGTGCCCATAACAGGGCCCAGCCTATGGGCACCAGGCACTGGCTATGGGGGCTCCCAGGGCCTGCTCCAGGTTCTCTGGAAGGCTGCAGTCCAAAGTTCAGCTCTTTCCAGGAGGGATTGTGGGTTCCTAGACAACCCTGGACGTCACAGGAGCTGAGGTGCCCCAGAATGTGGCAAGGGGCTCACAACAGTGCCTCCAGGGTCACCCTTAGGGCATGTTTGGCACAGGTTATAAGTCAGCCTGGCTCCCACCTGGCACCCACTGCTTAGGCAGCGTGACTCTGAGCGGCTCCTTTACCATCTCTGTGCCTCACTTTTCTCATCAACAAAATGGGTGAGAATAGCCCTGAGGGGAGGGATAGAGGCTTATACTGCTCAGAGAACTGTGCTCAGCAGACCTTAGGCTCTGTTATGGGGGAAGAAGCCCCTCAGCTCCTTAGAGGCTGCTGGGGGCGGCTGTGCCAGGCCCAGGGATAGCCGAGGACTAAGAGATGGACTCAGGTAACCGGGTGTGGCCTTGGCGCACTTGCCTGTGGGGAGGTGCAGCTGAGGCTGGAGTGGGTGGGAAAACCACTGGGGCTTGCAGGTGTGTGACCCTTTGGGGGGGGTTGCTGGGATTTCTGAGTCCACCCTTCCAGGCTTCTGCTCCTCACCCAATAGCCTGTCCTGCAGCATGGAGGACCTGGGATCCCAGCCTGGACTTCCAGGAGCTGGAGTGGACCTGTGTCCCCGCCCAGCTGGGGACGCTTGGCCCCGGCTCCATGGTTTGAGCTGCCTGCCGGGAGGCTGGCTCCAGAGGCTATTGCCATGGAAACCCATGCTGATGTTCTCTTAAACAGCTCAGTTCTTTGTGGTTTCTCTGTCGAATGTCCCAGCCTCACAGGCCAGGATGGTGGCTGGGGAGGGGTGGGGGTGGTGGAGCAGCCCCAAGGAGGGAGTCCCCTTCCAGGGCCCTCACCCTGCCTGGGCCTCTCCTCAGGGAAATGGTCCAAAGACACCGAGATGCTGGGAGAGGAGGAAGGGTGTGTTTGGAAAAAATGTGCTGAGACCATCAGGTTTGCATCCAAAGGAGCTTCTGTGGGGGCGCCTGGGACCAATGTGCTTCTTACCAGGGGCTGGGGAGGATCCCCACACCATCCGCCCAGCTGCTGCCTATGCCCATGAAGCCCCATGGAGCCCTCAGCCCACATACAGGCTGCAGGGCCAAGAATGCCCTCATCTGTCCTCATCTGTTCAGCCCAGTGCTTCTCAGATCCCCCATGTGAGTGGCAGCTACTGGTGTTACTCGGAGCCTCAGTTTGCTCATCTGCAAAATGGGAACAGCAGTATCCCTTCCCCAGCCTGGGGTCAGGCAAGAAAGGCTGAGTTAAGGGGTTCTGAAAACCAAGAAGCTGATTTTTCTGAGAGGCCAGGGGTACCTCACGGGGCTGGGAATGAGGGTAGGAGTTTGAAGATAAGGGAATTGTGTGGCATTTCCAGAATCCAGAATTGCAGCTGCTTTAATGGGAAGAAGGGAACTTGAACTAGGCTGATGGGAGACATGGGCACCTGCTCCACAGCTTGGTAAGCAGGGGCCACAGAGGGTACAGCTATTGGGACAAACAGACTGTATGGGGCCCCATGCAGCGGGTCTGGAAGACTCTTTGGATCCTGACCAACCAGAGTGGCCATGCAGGGCTGCAGGTCAGCTCCTGGCCAGATGCCACGGTCCCCACATCAGACCCATCCACACCAATCGAGCACCGCTTGATGGTGGCTGGCACGGGTGGCCAAGGGCTTATGAGCGGTGACATCTTTTTGGAAAAGTTTCCAGCAGGAGGAAGGGAGGGAAGCTTTTAAATGGCACAAAAGTAATTCTGCACATTCTGGCCAAGGAGAACAAGTCACATATGAGGCACCACTCCCCTCTCGGGCGCCACGGACGTCTCTAATTGATCACAGTACCATTTCCTGCAGTCTAGACTCTCCCTCCCAGATGCGCCCCAGCCTGGCCAAGCCCACTGACACCCACTAGCTATGTCAGCTCAGGAGACAAACTCTTGTCCCCTCCCTGTGCCAGGTCATGGGTAAGATGCCCCCGGGTAGCAACGTCTACAGAGGGTACCTAGCCTGTGGCAGGTGCAGTGCGGTGCCCACTCTGATTGGCAGCAGTCTTGCTGTCCAGGTCCCACATGCCCTGGCCTCTCCTGGGACTGCATGTCTCTCTGCTGTCCCAGCTGGCAGGACTTGCCATGAGCCAGCATACAGCAGCTGTTCTTAAAGTCTATAGTCCCTGCGAATCATCAGGGAATCCTATGAATTTTGACTCAGCAGGTTTGGGGCTAGCTCTAGAGGTCACTTCTAGCTCCCCAGGCTTGGCAGGTGGTGCTGGCTGAACAGCAGGAGTGACCAGGGTGCAGACCACACTGAAATCATGAAACAGGCAACAAGAATAGAAGGGGAGGAACATAAAAGAATGGAGCCTTTGAGCCAAGGTTCAGTTTGACTGGATGGAAGCTGTCTTAGTCAGCATTCCTATCACTGGGGCGAAATTCCTGACACCTACAGCTTAAAGGAGGAGACGTTTAATCCGGCTTACGGTTTGTGAGGTTCGGGGTTCGGTCCATGGCTAGCAGACTCTAAGGCAGAAGCGGCAGGGTGGAAGGGCCTGGAGGAGGAGCGCTGCTCACCTGGTGACCACTAGGAGGCAGAGAAGGGAACAGTGCTGGGTAGTGAGGGACCGAGGCTGCATACAAAATCCAAGCCTATGCCTTCACCACTCACTCGGGTACACACCTGAGAGCAGACTCCACCAACGTGCTAGGTGTTTCTTTTCCCAATGAAGTTGAAAAATCGGGACCAACAGTCATAGGAACAGCCAGGTGACGTTTCCCATCCCCTGCTAAGAATGCAGTGTCTGTGGCACAGGACGCCTCCCCTCCCCCCCCTACAAAGTATGAGGCCAAAGCAAGTTATCTGCCTGCACCCCAATGCAGGGGTGGGTGCGCAGAGGAGGCCTCCGTAGTACCCAGTCAGAATGTATGAGTACACCAAACGCCGAGGCCTAACTGGCCCAGGGCCATTCTGAAATCCAGTGGGCATGCGATGCCCAATCCCTGCTGGGGGCTCAGTCCCACTGTCGGGGAATGAGTCACAGAAGTTTTTGGCTCTGTTCTCTGAGCTCTTGGTTCCACCCTCTGAGTCAGCCTTCCTTTTCAAAAATATATAGCCTATGTTGGCTGAAGAGTCATTGTCACAGCCTGGCTCCTACCCATGGAAGTTTGGAGTTCAAAGGCCTCTTTTTACTCTGTGCTGTTGGTCCCTGTTAGTCCAAGCTGATACAAGTCTTCAGAAGCTTTGTGGGCTTTGTATGCATCAGGGTATAATGGACTCTGACAGATAGGAGCCCCACCCACAACTTTTCAAGGTAAGTTCTCTGCCTTGAGCTTCCTGGAGAGTGCCATGGGAAGTCACTCTCAGGGTTGGGAAAGGGACACGGGTCTGCATCTAAGGTCCCCAGAAGGGCCTGGTTTGCTGGGCCACATAGTACAGCACCACATCAACTCTTCCTGGAATCTCAGCAAAGCTCTTCCTATTTTGATTTGAGTTTGCTTTTTACTCTGCTTTTGCTTCACCTGGGAATACTGGAGGCGCTAGACATGAGGGGCAGCTTCATTTTCACACTCAGGAAGATTTGACTCCTTTTCCTGCAACAGTTGTTTCTCTGACTCCTCTCTCCCCACTCACTTTTACCCAGGCAGCAGGAAGCTTGTCAGCTCCTCACCTCCGTCTGGGCAGTGGCCTTGCAGGACCATGGCAGGGCTCTACTGTGGTTGACTGTCCCATTGATAATGACTATGGACACTGGATACAAATTAGAAACACCTGAAGATTCTTAAAAGGAAAAACAAAAAGCAGGAGTGATGTCGAAGGTAGTTAAAGCTTGGAGGCGGCTTTCTCTGTTTATGGCTCTGCCAGCAGTGTGGGCCGTGAAGTCACTGCGGCATGTGTGGGACAGGTGGCTATGATGCCAGCAGAATCCCCGCCATCTTTCTAGTTGGAGGAAGCAGAGGTGTGAGTCCAGGCAGCCATGGACCTGAAATGAAGGAAAAACCAAGGAGGTGAAAGACAGGATTTCCTAACTTCACACGTGCCCATCTCACATACCTCAGGTTACCCAGAACCTCACACACACATGGCAGACTCGCACGGCAGACTCAGAACAGCTTAGCAGAGGCTTAAAGAGTTAACCTGAGATCCAAGCATTACGCACAGAAGTTAAGGTAGAACTGCTAATTCTGACAGTGTGAGTCTAACTAGGTGAATTGCTAGATTAAAAAACTAAAATCCAATCAAGCAATCATTGTTTGGTAGAATAAAAGAAAGCCAGAGTCCACACAGTATAACAGTAACTGGGTCTAGGACATAACTTAAACTACTTGGCACACGAAGAATCGAGAAAATGTGACCCATTAACAACCAACACATTTTCACCCCAGTGACTCACATATTGGAATTGTCAGGCAAGAACTTTAAAAGAACTATTGCAATTAAGCCTAAAGAGATGAAGGAAGATATGCCAGGATGAATGAAAAAAACCACAAATCTACTGAGATGAGAAATATAAAAATGACCAGAAGGGAATAGTTCAACTGTAATGTAAAATACTAAAAAAAAAAAAAATTTCAAATATTCCAAAACAGGGTAGAAGGAGAAAATGGAAAAATAAACAGAGAGGACAAATAGTAAACAAATAACAGCAGAGGAGACCTAAATCTAACCATATCAATGATTACACTAAATATTAGTAGTATAAACATTTTAACTAGAAAGAAGGGATAATCCACATAAAAATTTAAAACTCAACTATGTATCTATAAGAGAAATGCATTTTAAATATAAAATAAGTATGGAGATGGTCTACCATACTATCAGTAAACATACAAATGCTAGAGTGGCTGTATTAATGTCAGATAAAATAGACTTCAACATGAAGTGAGATAAAAAGGGTCATTTTGTAGTAACAAAAGGGACATTTTACTGGGAATTCACAGCAATTTTAAATATGCAAGTACCTGACAGAAACTCATAACACATGAGCAAAAGCTGAAAAGACAACACCACAACCATAATAAACTATCATATTCCACCTGCCCCGGCAGTTGATAGAAGAACTAGGCAAAAAGATAAACATATAGAAAATTTGGAAAACATTATTAATCATCCTAGCCTATACACTGATCTTTGTAGAAATTGCTTTTTAGAATTATGACAAAATAAGCATTCTTTTTAAGTACACATGATATGTTCACCAAGACAGATACTATATTGGTCTATAAAATAAGTCTCCATAAAAGCATTAGAATACTAAATAATAACAAGAATATACTAAAATATGTGAGAGGCAGTCAAAGAAGTGCTAAAGAGGAATTACAACTTTAAGAATTTCTATTCAAAAAGAAGAAAAGTCCACCACTGCTAGAGAAGCAGGAGAAAAATAAACCCCAGGAAAGGAAGAGAAAAGAGATAATAAAGAGAAGGGCAGAAACCAATGAGACACAAAGGGGAGAGATAGCACAGAACACTGACAAAGTGAAAAGCTGATTCTTTGAAAAGACAAACAACAATCAGTCAAAAACTGGTCAAGGTAATTGATCAGAAAAATGAGATAGAACACAAATCACAAATGTCAAGAATGAAAAGAGCCATCATTCTGACTTTTACAGACTTACAAGAGATAAGAACATGATCAACAAGTTGATACCAAAATCTTGACCATTACAATGGAATTTAAAACTTTCTCAAGTATGTATATCCACATTACAACAATAAACTTAATAAAAATATACAATTAAAAAAACTTTCTCAAAAGATAAGTTAACAAAACTGACACAAGAGGAAACAGAGTCTGAAGAGTCCTACATCTACTTTGAAAATCAAAATCATTGTTAAAACCCCACATTAGGTTTGAATGGTTACTATTAACAAGTTAGTATCAAGTCTGTGGTTAAAAAAAAAAACCAGAGATTTATTCTTTGGTACTTTCAGCAATCAGAAGTCTAACACCAAGGTGTCCCCAGGGCTGTATTCCTTCCGGAGGCTTCAGAGAGGATTTTTCCTTTCCTTTTCCATCCATCAGCGATCATCTTGTCCTGGAGACTCTTTCCAGCATCACCTGAACCTCTTGATTCTGACATTGTATCTCCCACTGCTGCTGACTCTGACCCTCATGGTCCTTTTGATCACACTGTGTTCACCAGACTAATGCAGGATTATCCCCAAATTACAAGCTTTTTAGCTTCTTAGTACCTGCAAAGCCCCTTTTGTCTCCTAAGGTCACAGGTGTAAGGTTTAGAACATCAACATTTTGGGGGATCATTAATTTGTCTGTCACAGTGACCATACTTTTTAAATGCTTATTGATTCTGTGGGTCAGGAACCTGACAGAGTACAGTGGGGATGACTTATTTTTCCACAACAGTATCTGGGAATTTAGCTGGGAGGTCAGAGGCAGATGTTGAAGTCATGTCTGGTGGGTGACACGAGTTCTGCCAAGGCTATTGGCTCAGACACCTACACCCAACCTCCTACGTGGCCTGGACTTCCTTATAATATGGCAGCTAGGTACCAAAAGAAGTAGTTCTAACAGAGAGTACAGGGAGGAAACTGGGTCACTATTCGAAGTTAGGTAGCATCTCATTTGAGATGCTCTATTGATCACGGTGGTCACAAAGTCCTCTCCAGTTTCAAAGGAGGCAAAAATAGACTGTGCCTTTTAATGGGGAGTGGCAGAGTACACAGGACCAAAGACAGAGCTGCGGCCATCTATGGAGAATGTGATCTCCCAGAAGGGCTAAACGATTGAGATCAAGGATTGTTGCCCTTTTATGAGAATTATGGTGTTCCAGGGATTGTGGTCAGTGGGCAGCCACTCATGAGGCAGACCAGTCATGAGACAGTGACCAGCATGAGGTACGGACCCAAGCTCTGCCTCCTTCTTCTATACGGTCCTGAGCTGGGTTCATGCAGTAAGATGGACATGGCAGGCAGTCTGGCTATCAGCTTCATAGCTGGACCTGAGAATGACCCTGTACTCAGCCTAGGAACTCAGGCTTAAATCAGTTCAGTGACTAGCAGTGAGATGCATGAAAAAGGTCCTTAGAGTTTTCTGGAGAGAAGCATTTCCTTTCTCTTAAAAGAGTGCATTAGGAGGAGACATCCCAAAACCCCAATGTCCCGTCCCTTCCTTCTGGCACTGCCAAGTGCAGATGTGGACTTTGTCTTGTGTAGATGACAAGCACGGTGAGCTACCGATCTCTCGCCCCAGACTGAAACTGAAGGTGGGGCAGGGAAGAGCCAGAAGCAGGCATGATACCCCGGGTGGCACTGATGCTGATGCCCCTCTAGCCCTGGACTGCAAGTGACAGCAGTCAGCACATGTCTTGACTGTTTAAGCCAGTGCTCGACAGGCTTTATGGTGTTCAGAGCTGTAGAAATTCTTACTGACATTTTTCATGGTTTTGCAGCTCAGAATATCAAGTCTCAGAGAGGGAAACATGATGCTTCCAAACATCCAAGTGCACAAGAAAGCCCTGGAGATCTCGCTAGAATGCAGATTCTATGTACATACGTGTGCGTGTGTCTGGGGTCTTGCACGCCTAACACATACCTGTCATGGGGATGCTACCAGCCTTGAGTAGCAAGAGGGTACAGAATGAGCCCAAAGCGACAAAGCTGTGAGTGACAGAGCCAGGCTGTGCACAAAGGTCCTCCTGACTTCAAGCCCATTTTCCCTCCACCACACCCTTGGAATGGCCAGCAGCCACCCTGCTTTTTTTCTGTCACATGTTGAAACGGGTGATTGCAGGATGTAATGCTGTACCCCAGCACACTAGGAGTGTGACCCAGGACACCTGTTTCCTGGTGTCAGAGCTAGCGTGGCGACATGTCCAACCTATGTGAGACCGTTTGCCCTTGACATTCCTAACGCCTCGTTTCATCTTGTACTCTGTCCAAACCCCCTGCAAAGCCTGGCTCTGCCTGTCTGCAGATTGTTAAACAGGGACAGATTTCCCAAGATTCCCATCTCAGAAAAATCATGGGAGGGAAAGTGTTTTGTAAAAATGCAGACTTCTAGGCTCCATGCAGTAGGGATAGGGCCAAGGAACTTGCATTTCATATGCGCATCTTGGGAGTTTTTTAGGAGCAGACAAGTTTGGGGAATTCATGACTGTGAGGATGTGGAAATGTCATTTTTCTTTGCCTACGTTACATGATTTTGTGCCTGAAGATGAGGCCTAATGTGGGAGATGCATCCTCCAGAGAAGAGAGTCTGGGGGGGGGCGCCCATCTCCTGTTCCTGAATTAGCCAAGATCCAAGCCTGGGCATGGCATGGCTTCCACACAGAGCTCCTCAAAGTGGGGCCCAGGCCGGCCATGGGAGCATCACCTGAGAACTCAGACACGCAGCCCCAGCCCTGCTGTGCCAGGATCTCCCCATGAAGGGCATCCTGTGGAGGTGCAGGTTGGAGGGGGCTCCGCCTGCTCACTGAGGCTGCCCCCTGCAGAGTACTGATGGCTGTCCCTGCATGGGGCTATGGCATCGGGAACCCTGGTTCACGAAGCAACGCTGAGCTTGTGCAGCCAGGGTGGCTGAAGGTTTTCCGCTCTGCCTGTGAAGATCTGCTCCAGGATGCCTGCGTTTCGATGGCACTGAGCACCTTTTAAGAAAGGACTGGGCAGCACAAATTTGCATGTAAATGACATCCCAGTAGCAAAGGTGACTCGCCTTTTGTGTGGCAGATTAGCAGGTGCTTTAAACTGGTGTCAGAGACTTTTGTCCCAGGAGAGATTGAGTTGTCTAAGGGCTGAGTGTGTGTGTGTGCGCGTGCGTGCGCGCACACATATGTGTATGTGTCAGTTTGTATTTGCGTGTATGCACATGTGCATTAGCAGAAATGTGCGTGCTTTGTGTGTGCTTGTGTGTGAACACTGTGCATGCCTGTGTATGAATAAAAGTGTGCGCATACGTATGCATGCACGTGTACTGTCTCTGTGTTCACATGTATGTGAGTGCCCACATGGGCACATACAACATACACTAATGTGGCTTTTGAAAGGTTGTTGGGAAAGACAGGCAGGAGTCTAAAGCCCCACCCACCTGGTCGTGAGACTCGGGAAGGAACATTCATGCTTCAGGCAGATTCCTGGATAAAATAATCCCCACGGTCCCATGTGATTCTGTGATCTGGAAGACAGACTCACCCCAGGACAGACACACACCCGGGCAGCACCTAGTGCTGGCTCCTGGATCAGGCTGCCATACCTTGTGTGAGGTGACACGCCAGGCTGAAGTCACTGTGAATGCGTTTTCAGATGAGAGTAACATTACTTCAGTGGGCTTTGGGAAAGCAGGTGACCCTTCAGGGTATGGTGGGCTCATGCAGCAAGCAGGAGGCTTTAGAGACAGACCGAGATCCTGGAGGAAGTGGTTCTGAGAGCAGGGAGAGACACCTGCAGTGAGGGTCCACACTGGCGCTGGGTCCCTGTGCACGGCAGATTTTAGACCTGCAGCTTCCACTGGTGCACAAGCCAAGTTCTTAACATCCATCTCTCTCTTCACACACACGCATATACACATGCACACACCGATTTGTTCTGCTTCCCTGGAGAACTTGGACTAATCTAGCCCTCTCACACTGGAAGGGCAAAGTCACTTCTAGAGCTGGCTCCTAGCTCCGGGGTGCCAGGGCAGGAGACTCAGGGTGCTCCGGCCAGAGGATGGGCACAAACTTGGCCCAAGGTCAAGCAAAAAGGTTGTCCTTGCTAAGTGCTGTGAGTGAGCAGATCTGGGAACAGAGGGGAAGGCTAATAATGACCTCGTGGACCATAAGGAGATTTGGTTCCTGGGTACCCCATCAGGCAGGGAGCTGTCAGGGAGCAGGACTCATCCGCAAGGCCTCTGTGACTTTAAGATGGCCTCATCTTGGTTTATCTGCAGGAAAATAAACATGTGCCTTTGGCTTCTCACAGATGGCCGTGTCATACAGGGCTACACGTGGATGCAGGAAAAAGGAAGCCACACATGGCAGCATAACAGGTGGCCTGTCTATCAAGGGCTGGTATGGCAGCTCCACTGTGCCACCAACTGTGTCAGGTTCTGCCCCTCACCATCCTTGGCCTGTGACTTCTGTCCTCGTGGTTGCAAGATGACTGCTGTGTTTCAGGCATCATTTCAGCTTTTCTTGCGGGAAGAGAAACATGGAAGGAATGAAGAGGGATACTAGATGAAAAATATGAACCCTTCCCCAGGAGTCCCAGCATATTCCTTCATAGTTTTATGTACAGTTAGCCTCATGACCACCCCAACTGCCAAGAAAGCTAGGAAATAGAATGTTTCAACAGATCATGATGTCAGGCTGAACAACATCTGCATTCTGTCAGTAAACAGAGGAACTTTGAGTAGGCAATTAGTAATTTCTGCTTTAGTTTCTCATATAGATTTTATTATGTGATCAGGAAACAGTGTCACTGGCCATTGCATTGGTCAGCTTTCCATTACTGTAACAAAATACATGAGACAACTAACTTATAAAGAGAAAAAGTATATTTTGCCTGAGGTGATCAACTTATAACGAGAAAAAGCTGTAGTTTTGGAAGCTGCAGTCCATGATTGATTGGTCCTATTGCTTTGGGACTTGTGGTGAAGCAAAGCTTCTCACCTCATCTCCAGGAAGCAAAAGAGGATGAGGAAGGGTGCTACAATCCTATTCAGGAAATCCTGCTAATGACCTGAAGTCCTCCCCCTAGGCCCCTCCTCTTAAAGTCTCTGTCGTCTCCTAATAGTGCTTTTCTGAGATGAATCCTTTGGTACAGGGACCTCTGGGAGATGTTTAAGATCTAAATGAGAGCAACTATGATACAGAAAATGTCTTTAAAATGCTTTTACCTGGTACCCTTTTCCCCAAAGTTGCTGCCAGACCGTGATGACCTCCCCTGACACTTCAGCCCCCATGTCTGGCCTCAGCCCCATCCTTTTCCCTCTTGCTTTTCCTTCCTGCCCAGGGATTGTCTTCCTGTATATGAAGACTCTGGACTCAGGCTGAGAGGGCCCCTGGCTCTGCTTTTTCTGGCCACATGCAGCCCTTACTGCCCTTGCTGCACTGTCTGCTCAGCAGCCATCAAGAAAGGAGACAAAACACTGAACGTGACACTGTGGACAGCGTCACCCATGTGGGGTCTGCTGTCACCGGGCCCAGGGCTAGGCTTGCAGACGGGGTGCTTGGGCCTCTGAGGAGAGGAGCTGTAGGGTTGGACACTGGGCTTGGGAGGCTGGTCCACGGCTGGGGAGGGGACAGCATGCAGGCTTGTTTCCGGGGCAAAGCTGCTCCCTGTGTCCTGGGATGGCAAGACCTCAACGGTGTCTGGGAAGTAGCTTCGTGAACTGCTGTGAGGTGCAGCAGCCAACAGGAGTCCAGGGTTTTCTACAGGATTTGTTTCCTACTTTCTTCCCGGTGGGGGGTGGATACAAAGTACCCCATGAAATGACATGGTTGAAACCATCTTGATGTTTCCTGGCATGCTCCATCTTCCTTCCCTCTGTCCCTCCCTCTGTCCTTCCCTCCTTCCCTCCTTCCTTCCTTCCTTCCTTCTTTCCTTTCTTCCTCCTTTTCTCCCTCCTTAGCTTCTTTCCATCCACTCATCTCTCTATTCCCCATCTGCTCACCCACCTATCATCCCTCAGCTCCTTTCCTTTCACCACCCATCTACATATCTACTCTTACTCTTCCTCCTTGCCTTCCTTCCTTCCATCCATTCATCACCATTCATTTACCTGTTCTTCCTGTCTATTATCCATGTACCAGCCTGTCCACCCATGCATGTGTCTTACTACCCATTCATTTTCACCTTCCTCCCTCCCTTCCTTCCTCCCTTCCTTCCTTCCATCATTCTTCCCTTCCTTCCTTTCCCCATCCTTCCCTCACTTGGTTTCTGATGGCCCAGTCCGCTGCTGGGATATGAGCACTAGTGCTCTCGCTCCACCCACCCAGTGAAAGTGGCCCCGTGCTGCGTAACCATCCTCACCCGTAACTGGTGAGGGCTCTGGTCTGGACCATGGTCCTTTGGTGAAATGGGCCTGAGTGCTCCAACAGACATCAACAACCTCTCCCAGTGAACCCTTCCCCAGGAGCCCCAGCATACTCCTTCTGCTGCTCCTACTGCTCCTACTGCTCCCAGGCGTCCTACTGCTCCCAGGAGCGAGGCCATGTGGCCATGTTCAGAGGGCTGATGGGTGCTTCCAGGGACACTTTCTCCACAAACAACATACAGTGGCACTAGCCCCATTACCAGAATCTAACTCATTTCCAGACAAAGCGTCCAGCTCCAAACAAGGCTCATCCCATCCGCCCCATCACAGAGAAGCCCGTGCTCCAGGCACTGGCCGATCTTGCAGGAAATCGCCTATTGTGGCCAAACTACCCAGGAGGCATGTGCGCTGTCGCAGGATGCAACTGGCCTGGAGACGGGGTACACAGATCAATGCGGGCACTAGGGAGCCTCCAGCCCACAGGCAAAGCTCAGAGATTCCTTTCCAGCAGGGAGTGACAACTGGGCACTGTTTCTGGCTGCAGCTGCCATCTCATCCTCTGGGCCACTCTGCAATTCTGCCTACGCTCAAGGGAAGTCCCCCTTGTCCCCTTACCTGTCCCAAGCTTACCTGTCCCAAGCTTACCTGGACACTCCCAAGATTAATTTGCCTTGAGGAGCTTCAGCTTGTGGCCTGCCTGAAAAGTAGCGACAGCCCAGTTCAGGAGGAAGACTGGCTGTCCCTGTCCTCACCTGCCCATCCGCCTGCAGTAGGGCCAAGAGCTGTCCACCCTGAATCTTGGAGCAAAAGAAAATAAATAAATAACACAAAAAGGGATCCTATCAGATGCCAAAAATGAAGATAACACAGGAGGAAGTTTATTCTGATGAGGAAATCCCTAAATGTTTTTGAAACTATGCTTGGAATGGCTAATTAGCACTGGGGTGCTCCGGAGGAAGCGCTCTCTGGCAGCAGGGTGACCTCCCACCAGGTTTCCCTTGCACTTAGCCCTTATCTGCAGGAAACGGCTCAAGCTTCTGAATCCTGACAGCAGGCCCATGACTCACACCAGGCAGCCGGACAAGCCTCCGTGGTGGGGATGCAGCGGCAGCTCAGGGGCCAGCCTTGTTTGCGGGGTGGTGGCTACGGAGTCCCTGGAGCAGAGGAATGACAGTTCCCACCTCAGTGTTCCTGGGGTGCACATCTTTGACTCCCAACATGCTCACTGGTCCTTTTGTGACTTGGCCCCTAAACATGTGCTTGATTTGCTCAGTGAGGGGGACAAGATTGAGAGTGTTGCAGGGCCAGATGTCACCCAAAGCCATGCGATACTTAGCCACGGCCTGACCATCCGTGTGTGGCCGGTTGGCGTTTCCAGATGTCTGTCTGCGTTGGAAACTAACATTTTCCTGCAGGGCCCATGGCCCAGCGCCCCCTGCACAGGAAGAAGGGGCTATTTTTGGAGGCAAGCCTACAGAGGCAGGACCCGGATGACCCCAGCCCCTCCTGCCCTCCAGCTCCTGTAGAAGAGTTGTCGGAATCACTTGATTTGCTGGCAGGCGGGTCTGGGGAGAAAGACTCCATCAACCTCAGACTTCATGCCTGGAGCACTGACCGCACGATCAATCAGACGATCAGTCACCTTGGGGCTGGCCCCACACCTCTTGCCCTGCTGCCTGAGGAAGACTGCAAGTGCCACTGCATTAGGAACCTTCTGCCGCTGGGTTGGGTGCATCATGTGACAGGTCCCATGTCTCCCCAAAGCCACAAGCCCGGAATGGACAGTCCATTCCTCAATGTCCATAGTGACACTCAGCTCAGGGAGCAGCCTAGGCCCTTTGGACCAGGAAGCTAAAGAGGGTTGTCTGGCCATTTTTCTCTGGGTAGTTATTTTTTCCCTGGGTCCCTGCGGCCTGGGCACATATGCCATCTAGTGCCTCCCGGAGCCCACGAGGCCCAGCTAAGGTCTTGGAAGGTGGAGCTGGCTGGGGGGTCTACACTCCAGGTCCCACCTGGACGCACACCAGCCAGCTGAATAAAGTTGCACGTTTTGATGCAATTTTTTTCCAAACAAGATGCAGTTTCCATGTGTTCCTTGCTCAGTTCCACTCATTCTGCTTCCTCCTGAAGACCCAGAAGTCAGAGGCAAAAAAGATGGGGGGGGTAGGGCTGAGAGCTGCAGGGTTGGGGAAGACAAGGAGGGGTTTTTCACTTCCTCATCTCCCGGCTCCTAATTTTAGAATGTCCACTTTTCACTGGAAGAGATTCTCCTCTTTCTGGCAGGCGATCGTCTGCAGAATTCCTGGTTTTTGTGCTGTTCCCACACCCTGCCTCGTGCATCCAAATTTCTTCTGTAATAGATAAATCTCTTCAGGCTTAACAGGGGACCTTTCTTGATCATTTTCTTCCATTTTAAAGTTATTTTTTTCCACGCAGGATGATTTCCACAGGGCCCAGCTCACCACGGAGGCATCTGTGCATCTGTGCAGTTGGAGGATCCTCCCTGCTGGAGGTGCAGGCAGGGAAGCCGCTCCTGACGCCAGCTGGGCTCCTTCTGCTTCCCAACTGCTGCTGCGACCTAGGTGGCTCACGGGCTGCAAGGAGAAACTGCACTGATGACACAGCCCTCGCCCATCCTACCGGGCTGCCCTTGGTTTCCACGAGCAGCCATGGGCGCCTCTGAGGCCGATGCTCAGTGCAGTGGTGCTGGCTGTTTACTTGTTATTTCTTCCTTCAAAAACTGGCACAGAGGTAGCTTGTGGCTATCTGGCTTCAGGGACACAGAGTCCTTCACTTGGTGAATGTGTGTGGCATACCTACTATGTGCATGACATCTGTCCAGGCACAGGAGACGATGCAGAAAACAAAACCCTGCCCCAAGGGGGCTGATACCCTAGACAGCAGAGGCCTAGCCTCATAGTCAAAATAAAACTCCAAGTCATTTGGAAGGAGACACAAGCTTCAGGGACAATTACATATAGTGGATGCATAGAAAGCCGAGCAAGGCTGGGGCTAGGGCAGGGGCCAGAGTTTTAGAGCAACGTCGAGGCAGGGCCCTGAAAGTGGAAAAAAGCCTGATGCACAGACGCATAAGGGGGTGGTACAAAACATGCAAAAGCCCTGTGGTAGCAAGATGTTTGAGCAGTGCCAAGGCAGACAGGCCAGGCCTGCGGGTGGGTTCAATCCCACTGGAACCCCTCCCTTCCCTCCCTTTGGTGGTCTGAGTGGGTCTGGACAGCAGCTGGGCCAGCTGCTCCATTGGCCATGTTCTGTTCATTGTTAACCAAGTTTCTCTCTTCTCCTCCCCTACCTGGGGGTCTCATCTACTCCTCAGCCTGGACCCAGTTTCTGAAAGCTAGCACCACCTATCACCCCATCCCAGAATGACAGCTGAGGCATGAATTCATGGGAAACCCTCCCTGTGCTGGGTCCTCACGTGACCCACCCTGGTTCCGGAAGACCTTGTCCTGCTCTGCGGACAAGCAGCAGAGGTAGACTCATGATTTCAAGCTGGGAGAAGTGGAGTCAAAGTGGCAGTGCTGCTCGGAGCCTGGAGGGGACCTGGACGACGTCTGCTCTTACCTGCTCTCACAGGTGGTGATGTACCGGTGTTTTACCAAGGAGGGGCCCAGACACCTGGTCTTCTAGCTCGTGAGGTCAGGACCTCAAGGCTGTTTACAAGTAGGGCCAGCCCACTGCTTTCTGGGTAAATAGAGGGACTGTCTCTCTCACCCTCGCTGAAGTCAGGGGCAGCCACGGGTTCACAGTGTGAACAGAAGGACTCTGGGTTACTATGGCAGAAGTTTCAAGAACCAGACACGAGTCTGTTCTCTGTGGTGAGAGAAGCATGTGTAGACATGAATTCTCCATCAACACGAGTCCTGGGAGCATGCTTTGAGCGGATTCCCAGTCCTCCTCAGATACGTGGCATAAGTCAAAAATCTGTGTTATCTTAAGCCACAGGTCAGCAAATTCCAGCTTATGCCCTGAACTTGGCTCATCACTTTTGTTGTTATTGTTGCTGTTGTTGCTTTGTCTTTTTGAGACAGGGTCTCACTATGCAGCCCAGGCTGGCCTTGAGCTCACTTTGTAACCCAGGCTGGTCTTGAACTTGCAACTATCCTCCTGCCTCAGCCTCCTGAGTGCTGGGATTACAAAGGTGCACCACTACGCCCAGCCAGCATCACTTGTTTTCATAAATAAAGTTTTATCAGAACACAGCCTATGCATGTCTGTACTGTTTAGAGTTGCTTTTGTGCTACAGTGACAGAATATAGAGGTTACAACGCAGACTGAATGGCTAGCAAAGCCTAAAATATTTATTATCCAGTGCTTTACAGAAACATTTGCCAACTCTGCTTAAGTCATTGAGATCTGGGGGTGCTGTTTGTTACTGCAGCACAACCTGACCCATGCTGACCGATACGCTTTCAATTATGCCCACAACTTCTGAATGCCATGTCATGTGCTACCATATTTTCAATACACTGTAACTGTGTAGCATGGAAAGTTCTTCTAACTGTGTCTACTAGCTACTCCTGAGCCTCTTTCATAGCCCGCAATCTGCATGAGAGGAAAGGAAGCTCCAGGGAGGTATGTGGCCAGTTTGGAAGTTACTTAAGGCTTCTCTATGCCACTGACCCACGTTACAGCAGGTCCCTGAGTATCTTTAAATTTTCTCTCCATTGCTGAAGCCAGAATGCAGAGTCAGATTGGGAAACTCATGAGCCTTTCTACCCGCCAACACCTTCAGTTTAAGAAAATAGACAAAAAGAGGCCCATTTGGCCTGAAGCAGAAGTGAGACGTGGTCGGTTCTAACTCCCTCAATCTGCCGGCTCCGCTTCCTGCTTCCTTTATTTGTGCTCAGTGGGCCTCACCTCCCAGCCTCGTATGGCCCAGGGGAGCACTGGCCTTGGGCTCTGGCAGTGGTTTCCTAGCCCTGCCAGGTGTACCTATAGGAGGGACCTCATACAAGAGGGCCCAGGAGTGGGGGCACCCTTCTCTGCCCACCCTCAACACAGAGGCTGCTGTGGGGTAGGTGCTGGCTGCGTGGAAAGGCAGAGAGGGACCCACCCTCAGCCTTCCCTGCAGCCTGGCGTCCTTGGCACCTCTGCTGATTCCATACCTCACATTCCCCAGTCCGGTTCGGACAAGCCCAAGAGCCCGAGTCTTCGCAGCCTGGGAAGGCAGCCGAAAGCTGGAACAGCTGCGGAGCTGCCCGCCCACTCTCTGGAGCCACATGCTTCCCTTTTGATCAGCCTCTTGGGCTTACGTAACACACTTGGAAGTCAAGAAGCCAGGCCTCCTTATCGACGGCCCCCAAGGGGTTGGTGAAACTCTTGCTATGAAGAAATCTTTCCATTGAGAAAAATTCCCCTGGCACTCACGCTCAGTGGCTGGTTTGTGCCATTGCAGGGGTTGCCTGACCGTGGCGTGAGAAGGGGGTCCCCAGGGCTCTCGAGCCCATTACTCCCTGCTGGCTCTGTGTCGTGCTCCTGGTGCCCGGAAGTGGAATGTGACCCTCTCTTTTGTCCTCTGTGTCCTGCTGACATCACCAACAACCGAAGTTGGTGACTAAGTTCTCACCACGTGCCAGGCCCCGTGCTGGGCACTTCACCCGGTGCTCACGTGACTGCAGCTGTGTGTTCTCGTGCCACTTTCTAGAAGAGGGCCCTGGGGCTCAGAGAGCAGGCAGCCTGCCAAGCCAACTGGCAGGTACTCACCCACACCACCCTGGGGAAAGTGCAGAGGCAGACCCCTCCCCTGTCTCCAAGGCTCAGGAGGGCCACTCCCCAAAAAGAACAGGACACCAGCCCTGTGGAGGCATTTAAGGCCCTGGCTTAATGAGCCTCCTCTTGCCACAAGAGGAAAGGAGGGTCCTATCCTGCCGGGATACCAGGACATGGTCCACTTTTCAGAGAGCGAGCGTGTGGGATTCTGAGTATTCCTTGGTCTTGTGTCATTTGGGGCCTCAGAAATTGCAAGATTTGGGGGCCAAGGCTTAGAGACACAGGCCGGCAAACGCCGTTTATAAAGATCCTGGCTGAGGCCCACCGATGACCCGCACAAATGCGTCTTTCACGGGGTCTCTGGAAACCAGAACCCTGTAAATCCAAGAAGATGAAATTGTGTGAGTCTGGGCCACAGCTATAGGCTCAGACTCGGCAGGCAGCCGAGGGGCCCCAGCCTCAGAGGGAACTCAATGAATTTGTTAGGGAACTGAAAACAGATGATTTCAATCTGCAGGAGAAAAAAAAATGATTTCATGGCCACTGTGACTGAAGGAGACTGCGTTTGGCTGCCAGGCCCTGTCCGGGAGGGCATCCAGAAAGCCTGGCCTGTTCCTCAGCCGCCGGCCGGGGTCTTCCCTATGAGGGGCTGGACACGGCGTGGCCAGGACGCGAAGGCCGGTGGCCCTCGAGCTGCCCGCGAGGCCCAGAGATAACCCGGCGAGCCCCACCCCCGCGCTTTCTCCCGGCGCTTTCATGAATGGCCCGGCTTCCCAGGCTGCGGATTGGCTGAGCCCCGGGCGGCGAGGTCCAATCAGTGGCCCGGGCCTTCCTGTCTCCGCGTGGGGCCTGCGTCCCTAAGCCATGAATGGCGCAGCCCAGCAGCCTGCCTTGGCCGCCGCCGCCAGCCGGCCCCACCCCCAAGGAAGGAGGCGGAGGGGAAGGGGATTGGTTTTTTTTTTTTAATTCCTCGGGCTGTTCAGGGTTCTGGTGCAATTGTGTCATTCTGAAGCTTGGCCGCAGCTCCTGACAATAATAGCCTGGAGCTTCCCTGTTGCCCTCAGGGTTGACATTCAAGGTCTTGTGACAGGGGAAAGACTTGCTGGGTAGAAATGCGTTTCTTTGCCTTTGTCTCAGACTGACCTGGAGTTCCAGGGAACGGGCTGCAGCCCCCCAGTGTGAGCAGGCAGTGCTGCTGGGCACAGAGGCAGGATAGGGCGGGGGCCCTGGATGTGTGTGTGTGTGCTGGGAATTTCTTCTGCAAACCAAAGAGCTCCATCACCCCCCACTCTTGGTCACTGACTTTCTCCCATTTTCATGTGCCACGTGCATGTGAACCTTGGGGCCCTGGTGGGGAGCCCAGGCGTTGGGCCCCATTTCCTGTTAAGTAGGAAAACATGCTCTGTTTGCTGATGTTATAAAGGAGGCATGTGTTTACAAATGCTGGTTGTGAGTGTGCCTGCTTCCGGCCTCCCCTCCCAAAACAGAATGATTTGTGCAGCTGACAGAGAAGGCTTGCTCTTCATGGGGGACCCCTGGCTCAGGCAAACTGGACTCGAGGGAATCCACAATCCAAAAGATGTACAGAAAGTTCTCTTGCAAAGTGAGTGGAGGCCAGGATGGAGGAAGCCTTGCATGCCAACTGCAGGAGGTGCTTCAGCACCTTGGGGAATCACAGGAAGTTGGGGAGATGGAGGGTGGCATCTTGGAGCTGGCCTTCCCCCACCCCCAAAACATGCAGGGAATTCTCTGCCAATCCGTCCACCCTGTGTGTGGCCGGGGCTGACTCTTTGCAGAACTTCTGCTTAAGGACCATGCACACTGCTTCCTGTGACCCCTGGCTGCTCTTCTTGAAAGGCTCCTGAGGTGTTGCTTCATTGAAAGATGAGCAAACGGAGGTTCAGAGTCGTCAGCCAAGGGTCTCCGAATTGTAGAGGCTAAGTCCCAGCCACTCAGCAAAAGTCACCAAACTCAGATGGGTCACTAAGCTCTAGGCTGACGCTGAGGTGTTGCTGCAGGGACAGCAAGGAATGTCTCTGCTCTCAAATTCCTAAACACCAGACCCTCGCCTCCCACGTGGTCATGGGAGGCCAGGAGGGTGTGCTCAGGGCTGGCTTGACAAGTCCAGTCATCTTCTGTTGCACATTTTCCTGTGACATCGAGTTCAGTTGATTGTCCAGTTCTTGGTCTGGAGGCCTATTTGCATCTTAAAGGTTACTGAGGACCTTAAAAGAGACTTTGGTGATACCAGTTTTCTGTACGAGCAATTATTGTAAAAGATGCGGAAACCTAGAAACGGAAATGCACAGTTCTACCAGCACTGATCCCTTAGCTGTCAGGGAGGGAGGGTTGCCCCATGTCATGAGGCCTCTGGGCAACTCCATGGTATCCTCATGGAGAAAGGAGGAAAAAAGGCCAGTGTGCCAGTGTTTTCATAGAAATAATTGATGTTGGTTTGAATGTATCCCTTAGAGTTCATGTACTAGACACTTGGTCCCCAGTGTAATATATTGGGAAGTGGGGGTCTTTGAGAGGTGATCAGGTCTGTAGGGCTCCGTCCACCTGAAGAAACAAATCAGTCCACTCACGGGGAATGGCTTTGTTATAAAAGCGAGCTCTCGCTGGCATGTTTTCTGCCCACCATGTGGTGCCCTCCACACAGCACGTGGCTTCACCCAGGGCCCAGCAGAGCCTGGCACCGTTTTGAGACTTCTCAGCCCCTAGAACTATGAGCCAAACAAACTACTTTCCTTTATAAACTTCCCAGCCTCTGGCATGCTGTTAGAGTAACAGAAAACTAAGACATAGTTTCCACCTCTCAGATCTGAAGCTACACTTGGAAAAGGGATGGAAAAGAAGCCAGGGCTGGGCCGTTCCCTTGCCTGGCTGTGGCTAAGTCTGGCCAGATGGTGTCCCAGCCCTAGGATGTGGCTCATCCTCTGTGGTGCTTAAAGGCCATCATCTGCATGCGACAGCTCTATAGAGCAGGTATTGTGTGTAGTGGCCATGTCCTGCCTCTGAGACCTTGTAGATGAGGGCCACCCTTGAGACTAGATGGCCTGGGTCCCTAATAGCTTGTTGCCATATTAGTCCCGGGGCCACATGGGCTTCTGTGAAAAAGAGAAATCAGTGCCTCTGGTTTATGCACCTGTTTAGGGATCCCTTGTTACAACTTTCTTGCCTGAATCCTGATCTGCGAGCAAGGGCTGAGCCTCAATTTCCTGCTTGCCTTGTGTCTAGGAGAGGTGGGCTGTACCGCCTATCCAAGGCCAGGGAGAGTTAGCCCATGGCTGGAATCTGTGAGCGGGTGTGAGATCCCACGACAGATGGGCTCCTTTAACACCTGCTTACGGTGCTGCCATTGCCTCGAAGCAGAGCCCAGGAGAGGACACTGAGGTCACAGCAGATGGGGAGCAGGGGTGTTCCCGTCTTGCTACTGCGGTACATGTCTCCACTGACATTTATTCTCCCATAGCTCAGGACACAGAGCCCAAGATCAAGATGTGGGAAATGGGCTCCTTATGAGGCTGTGAGGGAGAATCACCCATGTTTCTCACCCGTGTGGCTGTCAGGGGTCCCTGGTGATCTTTAGCCCATGGACACCTCACTCCAAGCTTTGCCTTTGGTGTCACGTGGCCTTCAGGAGTCTTTTTAGGGGCAGCAAGAGGTGAGGGCAGTAAGCCCTGGACCAGGGTCACAACCCAAGATGCATCCAGATTCATTGGCTCCTTTCCCAGCCACTATGCAAGTTTTGTGTAACAGACCCTTGCCCCAGTCTCTCTCTGCTTCTCAAGGGGACATCTGTTGTTAGATTTAGGACTCACCCTAGTCCAGGGTGACTCCACACTGAGCCCCTCAACCCAATTATGTGTGCAAAGACTCCTTTTGCAAATAAGTCTATGAAAGTTAATGGGATCAAGATGGAGTCGCTTGTGTCAATCCCTAACTAAAAAGAAAAACAAGAAATAAAGTAAGACCAGAAGAGTATGAAAGAAGTATTCTCACACAAGTGTGCTAATCACAAGAACTCTCACAGAAGACCCTGTTATAACCCACAACTTGTGCAAAGAACATGTCTTCAAGGACATGTGACCTCAGCAGTTCACCCATGAGCTACTAGTCCTTAAACAGCCTCTGTATTAATTTTTGGGGCCCAGGATTATTATGCCAGAACAGTTTGGACAATCCTCCACTTTTTGGTTCTAACATCTTTCCCTTGTCCTAAGCTCTTGAACGCACACAAGTTTACAGGACATGCAATACCACTGCAGAGGGAAGTCACTGACCTTCAGGGAGGACCCACTGCAGAGATGGGTGGGGTATCTGTAGGTTCTGTGGGTGCGATTTAGATAGGCAGCAGCATCCAACCCCTACAGAACTCTCACAGGAAGACAAGGGTGATGCCTCCCTCCGTGTATCAGCCCCCAGAACACCTGGAAGGCTTCCCGGAAGAGGGGCACTGACTCGGGTCTTGAGGGGAGCCTTTGCTGGGAGGACGGAGGAGTTGGGGGGACCTAGGGTGCAGAGGCCTACATGGGTGGGTGTCCTGGGGGGTAGAGTGGGGAGATGGGAAGCCTGGAGGACCTTGGGGACGGAAGGCTGAGTGCCTCACGATGGGGCCCCGTCCAGATGTGAGTCTGAGGCTCAGTCCATGGGCAGCAATAGTCCATCTTGGGGTGGTGGTCAGCCCAGTATGTGCAGGATGAAGGTGGAGGAGCCAGGTGATGAGGGACCCTTACTGCAGTGAGCTGCTTTTGTCGGGCTGGGGAAAAATTAACAGGAGTGTGTCCCTCTGTGATCCAGTGCTGAGCTTGGGTCCTTAGTCAACACTGCTGCTGGTACCGGAAGCTGGAGCCCCTCTGCCCTCTCCTTAGAAACCCCAGTGAGCTCCCTAGCTCACCTTGGGGTCTTGCAGGTGGGTCAGGCTGCAAAGTCTGGTCAAGGTGAAGAGAAGGGCCCAGGTCCAGGCAGCAAGGAGGGGGTGGTGCTTGGGGAAGCCCCTCCTACCCAATGGCCTCCAGCTCTCAAAGAAGATATTGCCTCCTGCCACCTCCAGGGTCACTCTGGTGGCAAAGCCTGGTCCCGAGTCACCAGGCTCTGGATCTTTCTGTTTCTATTCCTCTCCTTAGGCCCATTGGGAAACCAGCCTGGCCCTTAGCACAGGGCCTGGCATTTGGGGGAGGAAGGTAGAAGTGCCCACAATTTTCCAAGGGGACTGGGGAACCATTCACTAAAAAACCTGACACATCAGAGGCTGGGCTCACTGGGGACACTCCAAGCTGGGCTCCAAACTGGACCAGAATATCTGGCAGGATGGTCTCTGCCACCTCCCTCCGTGTATCTCTCTTTGACTCTGCCCACTGCGTCTCCGTCTCTGTATCAGAGTCTCCATCTGTCTTTGTCTCTGCTTCTCTCTGTCTCTGCCTGTGTCTCTGCGTCTCCATCATCCTGCCTCTGATCCCTCTCTTCCCACTCCCCCTCTCAGGGCTGGGTTTGAACCCCAGCCTTGTGGGGTGGGAGCCCTGGAAAGTTCACCCTTTCCAGGCCCCTGATCTGGGGTTTTCTCCCTCTGCTTAATTAGCAGTGACTGTGCTGCCTGGGAGCAGGGCAGAGCTGAGGGACCGGTGGGAAGGCCAGGAGGGCCAGGCAGACATAATAAGCCCGGCTGGCCACATTCCTGGGATACCAGGCCACCATGTGTCTCCACCTGTGGGTCCTAGTGGCTTGAGAGAGAGCCTGCCAGGGACCAGCAGCTAGGAGGCCTAGTGGACAGCCTGGCATGAGCCTGTGCCCTCTATGCCTCACCAGCTCTGGCTTCCCTGAGAGGTGGTAGGGAAAGCCACTGTCTTCACAATCTGGCAGGTTTGGGTGTGAATCAGTGGCGTTCACACCTCTGAGTGACTTCACCTTGGAGAGCCTCAGTTTCCCCCTGGAAGGTGGACGTCATGCAGCAGGGGGGATCCTGGAGGTGAAGCTGTGAGCTGCTGGCCCCGGGGAACAGCTGGAGCAGCCGCAGCCTTGGCTGACTCTGCTCTAAGGACAGCTCTATGACCTTGCTCAGATGCCGGCCTGGGTCCCTTGTGCTGGGCCAAGTCAACAGGGTCAAAGCCCTGAGTAGTTGTCTGAAGAGCACTTGGAACCCAGGGTGACTGCAACAGAGCCCTTCAGAAACAGTCAGCTTCCTGCAGGGGCATAAAAGTGCCCAAGAACAGTGCTCAAAGTAGGGTCCCGGCAGTCAAAAGCCTTGGGAGCGTAGTATACAGGCCTCAGACAGGAGGTGCTCAGGGTTTTGTTTTTCTCCACAAATCTAGAAAGCCTCTGTGGGAGCTGTGGAGGGATACTCACCCATGGGGAGAGGAGGAGGAGAGAGTCTGCCATAAGCCAGCCGTCCCTAAGACCCCCTTGCCTCCCTGCTTGCTGGCCAGCAAAGGGAATGGACAGATTGCTTTTCCTTTTTGAGCCTCAGGATTTGGGTTTTCTTTTTTTCCATCTGTAAAATGGGACAAGAGAACTTACCTCAGGGAACTAGGAGTTCTGAATACGTAGACACATGGAAGTGATTACTACAGTCTGTCCCCACTTCTTGCCTAACATTTCAATCTTCCAAGATGTTTTTCAGGATGGAAACGCCAAACAAGTTCTGAGTATTCTACTCCTGTGCACTGAGTTTCTGATTCAACCTCTTTTACACCATGGAACGGTGACAATGGGAAGGTCCCATGGCTGAAATACAGCAGGACACTGATGGGCTCCTATTATGGTTTGCGTCTATATGCCCCCCCAAAGCCTCATGCAATCATGAGGGCAGGCTTCTAGAATCGTGACTGATTCATGGTCCAGTGCTAGGATTATGGGTATGAGTGCTACACCCATGCTGGGGTGGGTAGCCTGCATCAGTATAAGGGAGGGGAAGAGGCTTGGTCTCTCTGTCCTCTCCTTTGGACTCTTGCTGCTTTTGCTGTCTTCTGTTGCTGTGAACTGTTGCCCTCTGCATGTTCTACCCTGCCTGAGCATGGACTGAAACCTCTGCAAACTGTGAGCTAAATAAACCTTTCCTTCCTTAATTTTGGGCATTCGGTGCTTTGTCTCAGTAATGAGAAAAAAATAACTAAGACAGCTCCCAAGGCCCTCTGCAGGTTCAGGGTGGTCTCATTTCCTGTCTGGAAGACCCCACTGAATACACTGAGCACTAACAGAAGGCAGGGTGACTAGGACCCTCGGGCTGGAGGAGAGGGCCCTGGAGAGGGCTGCACACCTCCTCTGCTTGGCGCCATAGCCTCTGCTGGCCTACAGGGATTGATCCCTCTTGTCCCGTGCTCTCTTCCTGCCCCACCCTGCACCCAGCTCTATGCCGGGCATTTTGGGGCAGGGGTGAGAATGTCACCAGACCTGGTCTCAGAAGTTTCCTGAAGCTGAAGAACCTAATCCATCCTTTTTTGTAGAATAGTTTTCTTGTTTGCCAACTTCCACTGTGGAAAAATAACTTTCATGACCAGCCAGTAAAAGGCATAGGAAGGGTTTTACTAGGCAGAAATAAGAGAGACATGTGCTTACTGCCCAGAACAGGGACCATTTACATTTCTCTTGAGGGTGGGACCCTGGGAAAGTGCGACCAAACTCCAGAAGGGGAGCAACTCATTCCACACGTATGGGGCCAGTCTTTTCTTTCTTTCTTTCTTTCTTTCTTTCTTTCTTTCTTTCTTTCTTTCTTTCTTTCCTTCCTTTCTCTCTCTCTTTCTTTTTTTGAATAGGTAATTTAAACATTTTTTAGATTCTCTCAACTCGATCTTTTATCTTAGGATGAGGTTTCTCCTCTTTACTTTCTCAATTGGACTTCTGGTATTCTTTTTTTTTTTTTGACTTCTGGTATTCTTGAGGACTTTGGGTGTGATGGGTCAGGAAGGAAAGGGATCCAATGAACTGAGAGAATGCCCATAGGGATCACCTTGGGTAACTTTGACTGAGGCCCAGAAGTTGTAGACTTCTTTTTTTAAATTTTTTTATTTTTCTGTCGGTACCAGGGATCAAACTCACGACTGCTTGCTTGCAAGGCAGGCGCTTATACCGCTGAGCTAAATACCCAGCCCCTGCTGACTTCTTAAAAGTACAATTTTTAGGTTATGATTTCCTGCTCTCCTTTTCATCTGTCTTTTATTTCTTCTATTTGTCTCAAGAAGACAGGATGTGTGGGCGCCTGGGGGTCAGTCCCCGAGGCCTGGGCAGCCCTGTGTTTCTGGAGTCATGTGCTGCAGCCTCGGCCTCTCTCAGCCTTGCTTGCTCAGCCCAGCTTCAGGTGGGAGTTAGGGGACAGGCCCAGCTCTTCCCTGCTTAGGTTCCCCACTTGCTTTTGTTCTGATCTCTGTCTACACTTGGGTCTCATTCCAGGGGCATCTTAGACCACCTAGTCTGCTCACCACCCCATCACTGTTTCATCTCTTGTCAATTTGCCAGAATTGCTGAGACAAAGGCCTGGCCTTAAGCAAAGGTAGTTTATTGCCTCTGGCTCCTGGATGCTGGACAAAGCGAAAGTGTCAGCAGGGTGACCCTAAAGAAGGGGCTGTCCTCTCGCCCTTGATTTCTGTGCCCTTTCCCCCTCCAACTCCTGTGTACCCTAATTCCCCTTTCACAAGGATACCAGTCTTTGGGTGAGGGTCCGTTGCCTCCAAATAAAGCACATCTCAAGGTCCTGGAGTTGCAGGTTGCTTCATTAAGAATTTTGTTGGCCATGATTTAGTCTCTAGTACTTTCCTTCATCATATTTTCTCCAGTACTAGGTGCTTTCTGGCTCCGAGTTACTTAGGAGCTGGTCCCTTTTTTCTGTGTTTGTCCCCTGGAATGTAAGCCCCAGGAGGGCAGAGTGCTTCCCCCATTTCCTATCTTCCGGCTACCCAATCTGCAATTCGCAGCGTGGCAGCTTGCCTGAGTCAGGGGAAAGATCATAGCTGAAAGGTTAAAGAGCTCACAGTACAACACGCAGCGCGCAGGGCCAGGTGACAGGTGCGTTACCTTCCCATGGGTAAACACAGCTGGAAAGTCCCTTGGCTAAGGCTTGGTCACTGGGTGATACAGCGGGTCCAAGCTCCTGGCTGAGCAGATCAGTAGCCCAGCAACTTTGCAAACTAGAGTCACCTCGGCCACCCTGTAGGCCTGTGAGACCCAGTTCTACGCTCTGCTTAGAGGAAAAGAGCCCCGAAACTAAAGTCCGGGGAATCCAAGAGACGGGGAGGCTGGGCCAGGGTCTCATTAGAGAACTGCTGGGGTTGGTGGTAGAGCCTCGGTGGGACCTGACACCCATATCACCCGAGAGCACCCATTTCGGCTGCTCCATCTCTGGCACTGACACCTTTGGCTTCCTCACCTATTTCTCAAACTGACTTCCCAGGGGCCTTTGTCTGGCAGATTCCAGTGGATTATGCAAAAGAGGCTTGCCAAGAATTTGGGGTTGTTTGAAGACTTCCGAAGGCGGCCCTGGACCTGCTTGGGGGACAAAGGCCCTCTCTTCGTCCAAATGTGCAGGATCAAATTAAAGTTGCCTTGTGTGTTTCCCAACTCTGTTGTCGGGCGCAGTGTTTAGCTAATTCGAAGGTCCGAAAGGCCTCGGAAGAGAGCGGCAGAAGAAAGAGCCCCACACAAAAGGGGCAGGACAAGAGGGCAGACTGTAAAGAAAACCTCCAGGAATGCGGCTTGCTCCTGGACAGGCCCTCCCGCCGCTGCCCACCCCAGCGAGCGGTGGGAGCGGCCCCTGACCTGTGCCCGCAGCCTGAATTCCTAACATCTGGCCTGGGAAAGGATGTGGAGTGTGCCCTGGCTGGGAGCTGAGCCTGCATTTCCATGGCAGCATCGGCGTATCTCAGGTCTGCAGGCCAGCCACTGAGGCCCAGAGGTGGGGACTGAGCTGCCCACAGCTACACAGCAGCAGTCCAAGTGCCAGGGGCTGTCTGGTGCCCACATTCCCTGCTAGATGCCAGGCAAGGGAGTGGAATTCAGGACGGATAGCCTGGCCTGCGATGTCTGTGGTCTTCCGTGGCCCCCCTCAGTAAGCATGCCCCTCACATTCAGTGCAGGGGCCCCAGCCTCTGAGCAGTGGTCCACACAGCCAGTGGCTCCAGGTCCTGACTCTCGGGGTGACATCTG
>PVJX010005192.1:18727-87515 GCA_004027295.1 Dolichotis patagonum | reverse complement strand
CTCCAGCCACCTACAACCCAAACAGAGCTACACCCAGACACATAATAATCAAGATCCCAGAAATTCAATATAAGAACAGAATATTAAAAGCCATCAGAGAAAAGAAACAGATCACCTATAAAGGAAAACCCATCAAAATCATGGCAGACTTCTCAACACAGACCATCAGGTCAAGAAGAACTTGGAGTAATGTAATTCAAGCACTGAAGGAGAACAATCTCCAGTCCAGATTGGTGTATCCTGCAAAACTCTCTATAGAAATTAATGGAGAAAAAAGATGCTTCCATGAAAAAGAGGAGCTAGGAGAATTTGTGACCACCAGTCCAACCCTACAAAAAATACTGAAGGACATACTAGGGAGAGAGAACAATAACACGAGCATTTCAGGAACAGTGACAGAGAGGCCTCAGTGAACAAGGCAGAAAGTGGAGTGGAAGAGAAAAATAGACTATCAATGGCAGAAAAATAGAATAGCAGAAATGAGGCAGAGAAGATAGGCTATAATCTCTAGTATAGAGGGCCTTGAAATACTAACAGAGAGAAACACAGGCAGAGTAGATCAGGAGATAGGGTCCATTGAGCTGCTCTATATAGGGAGGCAGTGGGACCCAAAACAAGCTGTGCACCCCATGGGAGTGAAAGGGGAGGAATTGTCTAAAAAAGGGAGGCAGAAGATACTGTTAATGGGGTAACAAGATTTAAAATTTACATTATTCTCACCACTCTGCTTGGATGGATTGTGTGCTGTTCCAGTTTGTCTACTTATGCTAGACTTGAGGGCATGGTCAGCTATCCCAAAAATAAGAGGACATATTACGGTAATCACCCTTCATTTTCCTATCAACTTAATCTGAAGCCCTTTATAACTTATACTGTCTTATTATGGCTGATTTTATTTGAATCTGGTTTGTTAGATTGCTACTTTGTATTGACTGATTTTATTTAAATCTGTTGTGATGGATAGCACCAAGTCTAAGAGCATAGGCAACTACACTGAAGATGACAAGATTCACTAAGATACCCACTCTGGTTTGATTATTACTTGCTTTTGAAGTCTTATAATGTCTCTAATGCTTTGTTTCTATTAATGTTGTTATATACTGCTGAGACACCATGGTAACCATTGTAGATCACCTTGTATCGCGGTTTTATGTGACTTTTCTGCCTCATGCTTTTCTAGGAACTGTTTTATCTTGCTTTGTTTTTTTTTCCTGCTAATACAGAAATGATAGATATATCTGTAGAGACTCACGCATGTGTAGAGCTTAAAAACAGCTTACAAGAACCAACTATATAACACATGTTGAAATAAACAACTACTTTGAAGAAAAAGAGACACTACAATACCCAGTGCTGATTCCATAATGTCATGATGTGAAGTCCAGCAAAACTATCACTTTTTGTTCAAAGTGATCTTAGCTTGCTTTGCCTTAAGTTCAACACACATGAAGGTATGGACAGCTGTTTTTAGGAGAATGCGAGACACTATGACAGCCATTCATGGCTTCCCTAATGTCTGGTCCTGAAGACCTGTAATGCCCTCCTCGTCCTGCTCAGATCAATTCCACACTAGGTTGCTTCATGTGAAATCCCTATATGTGACAATATGGACAACTATTTGGAAGAAAACAAGAGTCAATATGATAGAGTGAATATCTCCAATTGTCTAGCTTTGAAATTTATGACTTACATTGCTTTCTTGTGATCCACTTTGTTCTGTTTTGTTGTGTTTAATTTTACCCTATTGATATAATTGCATGTATGCTTGAGTGGGTAAGATGGAAGACCATATTGTTGTTTTTGTCAGATCATGGAGCAGAACTGTTAACAGTCTCACTGTTTGAATGTCTACTTTACATGTTTTAAGTTTGTAATTTGAACAACTATTTCAAAGAAGTCAGTATGTAATTAGTCAAGTAATAATTTCTTAGGTTTTATTGTTGTTGTACTTCTCCTTTTTTCCTTGGAATACGGTATTGTCGCTACCCTTTATTCTGTTTTATTTTGTTTTGTTTTTTCGTCTTTAAATTAAAAAAAATTCTTTATGTACATACAAAATAAAAGGTTTCATAATAGTCCTCTTTCTTTCTTTCTTTCTTTCTTTCTTTCTTTCTTTCTTTCTTGGCATACTTCCCACTGCCAAATAGGATAGAGTATTTGGGATCTTATCAGAGTATTACAACAATATTTAATACCAAGTATACTTCATGCATTATCTTGCATATGTATTAGCTACTATTATTATTTCCATTTTTAAATGAAGATGAAATGTGGAATCATTAATTAACCAAGGAAGTGATTAATCCATGAACCTTAGGAAGAAAGATTAAAGGAGAAAGAAATTTTGGATAAAGAGATCTGAAGAGTGGAAGATCAACAGACTCCTGTTTTCAAAGAAATATTTAAAAATTGTGGTATTTGCAATGAGTTTCTGCACAAATCTTTACATTTTTCTACCATTAGTTAAACTATAGTGCTCATTGTATTCTGAACACAGTTTCTCAGAGAAAGACCATTTTTAATATTGCTCCTAAATTCCCAAAACCCTACCTAGTTGTTCTGATGACTAAAAGAATTATTTCTATGTTTTTCCCCTGATAAATCCAACTTTACTTCAATTTTTATTATTTGACTGTATATGATGCCACATTTTTGATATATTGCTGGCTAGTTACCAATCCTATCCATAATGAAAAGTGTTAATAATCAAAATTTATGCTTATTTCAGTTTACTTATTCTATAATAGAAATAATCAGATCTCATACAACAATGTCAGAGATTTGCTTTTATAATTATTTCATTAACTTTAGATATCAGTTGATAATAATGTAATGTGTATATTTTCAGAGCAATAAAAATCTCTATCAATGCTATATATTAACCAAAATTTAATTTTAAGATTAAACAAATAGAAAAATCTTCACACATGTAAACTGTTAAAAATCTTGTTGACCATTGATTCTTCTAAAAAATTCATGGCAAATTTACACTAAAATTAATAATCATAAATTCCTTAAGAAGCATCATATTAAATAAATAGTAATAAGATATAAAACAAGTTAAAAACAGCATTAAAAAAGGTAATGCTCTTTTCAATTTAGGGAGCCAAGACCCTGCAGGGAAGTTAGGACCATGCAAGGCGAGTCCCAGTGTACCAGGCTGGCTCAGGGAGAGTTGGAGACCTACACTCCTGGTGATTGAGTTTCTAGCTAGCTACCAGGGACACTAGACTGAGACCAGGAGGTTCCAAGGCCTCAGTCCACCATGCCCAGTGGCCTTTTCTGTCAGGAGGTGGAGACCATGCAGGGGGATTCTCGGCCTGGGTGGGCTGGCATGGGGAGAGCTTAAGACCAGCATTCCCAGTAGTTGAGTTCATATCCACCCCCCTAGGACAGGGGACTGCACCCCAGAGGTTCCACTAGACCAGTTCACCATGCTCAACTTATGCCTTTCAATTTAGGGAACCAAGAACCTGTGGGGGAGCCAAGACTGCTCCAG
Source organism: Dolichotis patagonum (assembly GCA_004027295.1). NCBI lineage: Eukaryota > Metazoa > Chordata > Mammalia > Rodentia > Caviidae > Dolichotis > Dolichotis patagonum. The sequence continues at coordinate 84,016 of PVJX010005192.1, read as the reverse complement.
GAGCTGAGGGTGCAGGATGTGATTCACCACATACTCAGAGGAGGCTTTGGAACACCACTCAAAGAAAAGAAATACAGAAAAATGACAAAAGGAAAGAACAAAAGGAAGGCTCAAATCTCCAGTATATCACAAGAAAGCCTAGGAGCCATGTACATAGAAGAAAATAGATGCCATATACCTGAAATGACTGAAATGATAGCAACTGAAATAAAGAAGCAACTAGGGGAAGCTATGGAGAAATTTAAATCAGAAATAATTGCCCAGATAAAAGAAGAAATGATAAAAGTAGTGAAAGAAATAGTGAACATATCTAGTGAAGACACAGCTAAAAAATTAGAGGAACAAAGCAAACAGATAGAATCCCTGAATGAACACTATAAAAAACAAAAAATACATAAAGCAGATTCAAAGAGATATACAGGAAATCAAAAATTCTATTGAAAGCTGCCAAAACTACCTAAATGAAAGTGAAGATAGAATTTCAGACCTCGAAGATAAAATCACACCCAGTGAACAGGAAAGGAAAAATCTCTTAAAAATAACAAAGAATCAGGAAATAACAATTCAACAGCTGCAAGATGATGTAAGGAAAAATAACATAAGATTAAGAGGAATAAATGAAAAAGAAGAGGACAGCCCAAATGATATCAAGAGGATTTTTACAGAAGTAATAGCTGAAAACTTCCCAAACATGAGAATGGAAACTGACATTTGGATCAGTGAAGCATATAGAACTCCAAATAGCCATAACCAAAATAAAACTACACCCAGACACATAATAATCACCATCTGAGAAACCCACCATAAGAACAGAATACTAAAAGCTGTTAGAGAGAAAAGACAGATCACCTATAAATGAAAACCTATCAGAATCACACCAGACTTTTCAACACAAACAATGAAGTCAAGAAGAGCACGGACTGATTATTTCAGATCCTAAAGGAAAACCACTTCCAACCCAGACGGATGTACCCTGCAAAACTGTCCTTCAAAATGGATGGAGAAAAGATACCTCCATTACAAAGAACAGCTGAAAAACTTCATGACCACCAAACCAACCCTACAAGGAATACTGAAAGATAGTCTAGATACACATAGGATTAAAACCACCAAGCAAGGCAGACAGTTCAACAGAATGGAAAGCTAAAGATACAAGAGCAGAAAGATAGCATGTCGACAATAAACCAATATATAACAGTTATGATCATTAATGTAAATGGCCTCAACTCACAAATCAAAAGAAACAGACTGGCAGAATGGATCAAGAAACAACATCCAACCATATGCTGTCTACAAGAAACCCATCTTACCCAAAAGGAAACCCATAGACTGAAAGTCAAAGGATGGAAAACAATATTTCACTCAACAGGAAACCAAAAAAAAAGTGGGAGTAGAAATCCTGTTTGGAGACAATGTGAACTTCAAACCAAGAATGGTCCAAAGGGATAAAGGATGTCACTACATACTAGTTAGAGAAAAACATCAAGAGGAAGAGATAACAATTTTAAATATATATGCACCAAATTCCAGAGCACACAGCTATAAAAAGCAAATATTAATGAAATGAAAAATCAAATAAGCAATAACACAATTATAACAGGAGAACTTAACATGTCATTGACACAAAGGGACAGATCAACTAGACAGAAAATCATCAAAGAAATAACAGAACTGAATCACACCTGTGAAAAAATGGACTTAGTAGACGTATACAGAGTGTTCCACCCAACAACATCACAATAAACATTCTTCTCAGAAGTACATAGGTCATTCTCTAAATAGACCATATACTAGCCCACAGAGCATATTTAACTAAATGCAAAAGAACTGAAATTATCCCATGCATGTTATCAGATCATAGTGCCATGAAACCAGAAATTAACAATAAAAGCAACTGCAAAACTTCACAAACACATGGAAACTGAGTAATACATTCTCGAGCAATCAGTGGGTCATGCAGGATATTAAAGAAGAAATTAAACAATATACACAAGCAAACATAAATACAAATACAACTTACCGGAATTTGTGGGATGCAATGAAAGCAGTCCTAAGAGGAAAACTTATTGCACTGAGTTCCCACATAAAGAAGACAGAATGAACACAAATAAACAACCTAATGCTACAACTCAAACATCTAGAAAAAGAAGAGCAAGTCAAGTTTAAAGCCAAAAGAAGCGAGGGAATTATAAAGATCAGTGCAGAAATTAATGCAATAGAGACTAAGAAAACAATACAAAGAAACACTGAATCAAAGAGTTGGTTCTTTGAAAGAATAAATAATGTTAATAAGCCCCTAGTCAACCTCATTTTAAAAAGGAAAGAAAAAACTCAAATTCATGCAATAATGAATGAAAAAGGTGAAATTACTACAGACTCAGTGGAAATAAAGAAGATCATCAACACCTATTTTGAAAACCTCTACTCTCATAACTTCAATAACACAGAAGAAATAGACAGATTCCTAGATACATATGAACTACCAAAGCTGGATCAGGAAGATGTAAAACTGCTGAATAACCCAATTTCTGTTAATGAAATTGAAAATGCAATTAAGTCCTTGCCAACAAAGAAGAGCCAAGGCCCAGACAGATTCACCGCAGAGATCTACAAGAAATACAAAGAAGAATTAATTCCAACATTCCTCAAACTTTTCAATGAAATTGAAAGGGAAGCAATTCTTCCTAAGTCATTCCTGGAAGCAAATATTACTCTAGTACCAAAACCTAAGAAAGACCCAACTAAAAAACAGAACTATAGGCCAATCTCCCTAATGAACATAGATGCAAAAATTCTCAATAAAATATTGGCAAGAAGGATGCAGCAAATCATCAAGAAGATTATACACCATGACCAAGTGGGATTCATCCCAGGAGTGCAGGTATGGATCAACATACATAAATCAATAAATGTAATTCACCATATCAATAGAGCCAAAAGTAAGAAACACATGATCATCTCTATAGATGCAGAAAACACTTTTGATAAGTTCCAACACTCATTCATGATAAGAACCTTACAGAGAATTGGAATAGATGATCTTTACCTCAATACGATAAAGGCCATCTATGACAAACCAACAGCCAGCATCATATTAAGTGGTCAAAAACTGAAAGCCTTTACCTTAAAATCAGGCACAAGACAAGGATGTCCGCTATCACCACTCCTATTCAACATAGCATTGGAAATACTAGCCAGAGCAATTAGAAAAGAGAGAGAAATAAAAGGAGTAAAGAGAGGAAAATCGGAAGTTAAATTATCATTATTTGCAGATGACATTATACTTTACATAGATGACCCCCAAAACTCCACTGAAAAACTCCTAGATGTAGTAAATAAATTCAGCAATGTAGCTGGATACAAAGTCAATACACAAAAATCAATAGCACTTCTATACACTAACAACAAAAATATTGAGAAGCCACACCATTCACACTACCATCTAAAAAAATGAAATACTTAGGAATTAATCTCATGAAAGAAGTAAAAGTGCTATACAAGGAAAGTTATAATACCCTGAACAAGGAAATCGAAGAGGACCTCAGAAAATTGAAAGACATCCCTTGTTCATGGATAGGAAGAACAAATATTGTGAAAAGGGCCATTCTCCCAAAATTGTTACACAGATTTAATGCAATTCAAATCAAATAGCCACTAGCATACCTCATAGACCTAGAGAAATCACTCCTAAAATTCATCTGGAACCAGAAGAGACCTAGAATAACAAAGGCATTTCTAAGCAGCAAAGGCAAGGCAGGAGGCATCACAATCTCTGACTTGAAATTATACTACAAAGCTACAGTAATAAAATCAACATGGTACTGGAATAAAAACAGACCTGAATATTAGTGGAATAGATTGGAAGATACAACCACAACCACTAACTCACTCAACCACCTTATCTTTGATAAAAGGGACAAACATGCTCACTGAAAGAACGACAGTCTCTTTAACAAATGGTGCTGGAGAAATTGGCTATCCATATGGAGAAGACTAAATCTAGACCCATGCCTATCACCATGTACTAAACTAAAATCTAATGGATCAAAGATCTAAATATTAAAACAGAAACACTAAATCTGTTGGAAGACAAAGTAGGTGAAAGTCTTGAAGATATAGGGGTAGGTAGAGAATTCATGAACAAGAATCAAACCACATGGGAAATACTTCCCAGAATCAGTACCTGGGACCATGTCTTATTAAAGAGTTTCTGAATGTCAAAAGAGATTTCCAGCAGAGTGAAAAGAGAACCCACAAATTGGGAAAAAAATCTTAATGGACTGTTCCTCAGCCAAAGGACTTCTGTCTAGAACTTAGAAAGAATAAAAAAAAAATCAGAAAAAATAAAAAAAATTCAAAGACCCAATCCAAAAATGGGCATCTGAAATGAATACACAGCTCTCCTCCTGGGTATTTTCCCAGAGAACCTGAAATGTTCATATCACAGTGATATATGTGTACCCATGTTTATAGCAGCACAATTTGTAATAGCTAAATCTTGGAAGCAACCAAGATGCCCATCAACTTCAAAGTGGGTGAAAAAGATGTTGTATTTTTACACAATGGAATATTACTCAGCTATAAAAAAGGATGATCTTGAGGCCTTCATAGGGAAATGGATACAACTTGAGACTATCCTCACTAGTGAAATAAATAAGAATCATATTTATAAATATCACATTGTGTCTGTAGTGTAAAAAGTAATAAGAACTGTAGAAGTAATAAAACCCAAAATGTGTAATTGCTACTGTAAAAGAGGGGAAAACAGAGTACTCTAAAGGATATAACCGCAAGTGTGTTTGAGTGTATAAGATAGATGACCATATTACTCTTTTGTTAGATTGTTGAGCAGAACTGTTAATAGTCTCATTGTTTGAATGTCTACTATGTATGCTTTAATTTTGTAACTTAAACAACTATTTCCAATGATGACATTATGTAACTTATCAAGTGGCAATTTCTTAGTTTTTTTTTTGTTGTTGTTCTTTTTTCTGTTGTTGTTTCCCCTTTGGAATTCTGTATTGTTGCTACCCTCTTTCTGTGTTGTTTGGTTGTCTTTTTTTCTCTTTAAATAAAATTTTTTTTAAAAAAAAGTATGTAAGAGAAAATAGGAAAAGGACTACAATTTGAGAAATTAAGAGAAGCAACAGACTGTTGAAGAGGATCAGACTGGCGCATGCACAAAAGAATCAGACCAGGTTTTGTGGAATTCCTGGGGTAGGCTAGAATGCATTTGATCATTTTCTCAGATCTGCCTTTGTGAGATGGGCCCAAGAGAGGTCCTTAGTACTTAAAAGGACAACTTGTTCTCTATGAAGTCATTGTTTTGGGCAGTCTCAGTGTTATGAAGGTTCTGCTGAAATCCAAAGTGACCATGGATTTATGGTACTACCATATATTTTTCAGCCTAGTAAAATGTATCTGTAAATGATATATCCTGGTATTATCAGGCTTGAAGGAGGATGAGATGGTTAGGTTATGAAAATGCTAATCAACTTCATTTTGTCAACTTTTAGACTGACATTCTCTGAATGAGTAACATGATGATATATAGAACTGAGAAAGTATTTGACCCAAACTGTTAAAGTAAATGATATAAAATGAAAGTCAACTTTTCTTCTGCTTTTAGTTACCTATTAGGAATTTGTGGGGCCAAATGAAGTCTATGGTTTATTGAATTAGCTATTTATTCTGATTTTAAGAAAAAAACTTGAACATTAAAATCATGCTCAGGTTAAGGACCCAAAAGTTTGTTTGTCCTTTGTTTGTTTGTCCTTTGTCTCTGTGTTGGTCTCTGACAACATCAAAAGCAGAGGTGAATACACAACCAGGTCAAGATGCTCAGAGTCAGCAGGGAATGTAGAGACTGTCAAAGTTCAGGAGTAAGGAATGGAGGACTTCTGACTGAGAGAAAGTGAATAATATGAAGAAGGTGTATTTAGGTCTTGTGTATATGTATCATATAGCATTACAGAAAAGAAAAATTGAAGTTGAAAGAATACAAGCAAGAATTCTATTTAGTATGTTTTACCATCGTACTCCATTACTATGCTGCTACTTGAACAGGTGGAAAGCATTCCTCTACTCTCTTGTCTTTTACATGAAGAACAAACTGAAGCTTTCTCAACTTCTAAACTCAAATCTTTCTCAAATCAAAGCTTTCTTAGCTTCTAAAATCTACCATTCTCAGAGAGGGACAAATAGGGAAGCCAGTCAAGGAAATAGAATTGTGAACTGCATAATTTCCAGTAATTATAACTTATTAGTTACTAACAATCTCACTAAAATGTCAACAGATATTCTCAAGAGAATTAGAAAAAGCAAGGATGGAGCTGGAGAATTAAAGCTAAATAATAAATTAATGAGATGATTTGACACAAATATCATGTAGAAATTTTTAAATTATAATTTAAATAAATTTTATGAGAAAGCTGTAAAGTTTTTTGTACAATAAATTCATATTATAAAATAGCATGGTGCATGGCCACCCTTCCCCTGCACCTGGATGACTTCAGCAGCCCATAGGATCATCAGAAGCCCTTCCTCCGCAAGTGAAAGGCCTCAGCAGCAGATTGGATCCTTGGCCACCCTTCCCCCACACCCAGACAACCTCACCAGCCAAGGAGAGCCTCAGCTTAACTTCTACTCCAGAAGACCTCAGGAGCCAAGGACAACCTAAGATTCTCTTCCCCTACACCTGAAAGACCTCAGGACAGGATCATTGGTTGTATTTCTCCCCAACCCAAAAGAACATCAGCAGCCTATGGACCATCAGTGACCCCTTCCATCACCTGCAGTACCATGGTGGGCTGATAGGAGCCTCAGAAATCCCTAGTCCTTGACAGAGGACCTAGACAGGCCAGTGACTGTGTGGTGAATTTTTCCATCAAATAGAGTACTTCAGTGGGTCAACAGGGACCTCAGTGTACTCTCCTCTAAGCTTTATGACTTGGCAAGCTATCAAGAGTGTGGGTGAGTCCTTCTTCCATACAGAGAACCTTCGGTGTGTTGGTAAGAGCACAAATGAGTCCTCCTCACACACAGAAGAACCCAAAAGTGCCTACAAGTCACAGTGCCCCAGTGACACAGTGGGGCACACACTGTAGAAAGGTGGATTGGATCCGGCAGCCTGGAATAGCCTGAATACAGAGTAACAATAGGAGCTAAGGGTTGGCTTGTATTAGTACTCCTAAGCTAGTCAACCTAGGAATAATATTGCACTCACACAACTGGGCCTGCAGGAGGAATTCAAGTGACTGACACTTCCCCTACATTTAGGAGCCAGCAGCCACACAGTAGGACCATAAGACACATGTGATGGACAGTTGAGCCTAGCAAGATTGAAAAGACCAAAATATTAACCCAAGAGGAGAAAATGACAAAACAGAAAAGCAAAATGCAATCTCAAATGTCCAAACCATCAAGAACAAGTACAGGAGACACTAAAATAGAGGACAGTGGAAGTCATACACTTGAAGTTTTTGAAAAGATAACCAGTAAAATAAAGATACAAATCTATGAGGCTGCAGAGGATATCAGATTAGACATAATCTCTCAGGTAAAAAACAAATGACAACTTTAATAAAGGAGTGGTTAGTGTACCTAGAGAAGACAAAGATTAAATAAATGTACAGAAGAATGGGAAAATGTTGGCTACTTTAAATGAACACTATAGTAAAAAAAGTGGAATGCATGAAACAAATTCAAAAGATATCCAGGAAATTAAAAATTTCATTGAAATCTGGTGAAATTGCTTGAATGAAACTGAATACAGACTTTCAGGTGTTGAAGACAGGATCACAGCTAGCAATCACAAATGGAAAGACCTATTAAAATAACAAGGAATCATGAAATAATCCAACAGCTTCAAGATGATGCAAAGAAAAACAATATATGATTGATAGGTGTCAATGAAAATGCAGAAGTCAATGCAAATGACAAAAAAAAAACTATTTGCAGAAGTAACAGAAAATTTTCCAAGAATGTAAAACAATCTGATACACAGATATATGAGGCAAATAGGACTCCAAACAGTGATAAACAAAATACATTTACACCCAGACATATTATATTCAAGACCTTGGAAATTCAGCATAAAAATGGAATAGCTGTTACAGAATAGCTGTTAGAGAAAAGACACAACTTGCCTATCAAGGAAAGCCCATTAGAATCATGGCTGGCTTCTCAACAAAAACCCTCAAGTGATGGCAAACTTGCAGTGAAATATTTCAAGTCATGAAAGAAACAACTTTCATCCCAGATTGATGTACTCTGCAAAACGGTGTTTCAAAATTAATGGAGAAATAAAATACCTCCACGACAAAGAACTGAAGAAATTCATGTCCACCAAACCAACCCTAGAAAAAGTACTGAAAGATGTATGAGAGAGGGACAAAAATGACTACAATTTCTAGAAAAACAACAGAAAGAAACCACCAGGCAGGGTAAGCAATTAAACAAGGTTAGGAAAGCAGGGAACCAACAACAGGAAAACAACACAACAAAGTTAAACCTGTACATATCAGTTATAATCATCAATATAAATGGCCTGAACTCACCAATTAAAAGAAACACATTGGTGGAATGAATTGAGAAACAGGAAATATGCAGTATGCAAGAAACACAACTGACTCAAAAGGAAACTCAAACAATGAAAGTCAAAGGATGGTAAAGAATATTTGATGTGAGAGGAACCCAGAAAAAAAGCAGCAGTAGCTATTCTCTTTGCAAAAAATGTGAACTTCAAACCAAAAATGATCAAAAGAGATAAGGGTCACTACATACTTGTTAGGGTAAAACTTCAGGAGGAAGAGATAATAATCATAAGTATATATGCAATATAGGAGCACTCAAATATACAAGACAAGTACTAATAGATATGAAAAACCAAAAGCACAATGATACAGTTTTAATGGGGGATCTTAATACCCCATTGTCACAAAGAGATAGATCAACTAGACAAAAAGTCAGCAAAGAAATAAGAGAACTAAATCAAACCTGTGACCAAATGGACTTAGTAGATATTTACAGAGTGTTGCATCCAACCACATTAGAATACATATTCTACTCAGTTGTACATGGACATTCTCTAAAATAGACCATATATTATCCCATAGATCATGCTTAAGTAAAAGCAAAGGGATTGAAATTAACGTATGCATATTATCTGACCATAGTGTAATGAAATTGGAAATTAATGGCAAAAGAAACTTCAAAACCCATGTGAACACATGGAAATTAAATAACACTCTCCTAAATAACCAATGGGTTACACATAAAATTAAACAAGACATTGAACAGTATCTACAATTCAATGAAAATGAAGATGCAAGATAGCAAAACTTGTGGGACACAATGAAAGTGGTCCAAAGAGGGAAATATATACCAATGAGTTCTCACATCAGGAAAACAGAATGCGCACAAATAAACAACCTGATACTGAACCTCTAGCCTCTAGAAAAAGAACAAGTCAAGTCCAAAGGTCATAAAAGGGATGATACTATAAAAATCAGAGCAGAAACTAATGCAACTTTAGACTAAGAAAGCAATATAAAGAATTAATGAATCAAAGAGGTGGTTCTTTGAAAGAATAAGCAAAATTGATAAGCATCTAGTCAATTTGTCAAGAAAAAGAAAGAAAACATTCAAATTCATGCAATGAGGAAGGAAAAGGGTGAAATTACCACAGATCCTGGGGAAATTCAGAAGATCATAAATACCTACTTTGAAATCTTTACTGATATAGGCTGGAAAACACAGAGGAATGGACAGATTACTAGAAACATATGAATCACAAAAACTGAATCAAGAAGATATAAAAATTTTGAATAATCCAATATCATTTATTGAAATTAAAAATGTAATTAAAAACTTACTAACAAAGAAAAGCCCAGTTTGCAATGGATTCATGATTCTACAAGAAATTTAGAGAATATTTAACACCAATACTCCTCAAACTCTTCAATGAAATTGAAAGGGAAGCAATTTTCTTTAAACTCATTCCTGGAGGCAAGTATTACTCTAATGCCAAAACCTGAGAATGACCTAACCAAAAAGAAGAACTAAAGGCCAATCTCCCTAATGATTGATGCAAAATTTCTGAATAAAATACTAGCAAAAAGAATGCAGAAAATCAAGAAGATTATACATCATGACCAAGCAGGGTACATCTGAGGAATGCAGGAATGGTTCAACATATGTAACTAAATAAATAAATGTAATATACCAGATCAACAGAGCCAAAGACAATCACATGATCATCTCAATAGATAGAGAAAAAGCTTTTGATAATGTCCAATACTTATTCACTACAAAAAAAACCTTCAGAAAATTGAAATTGATGGTATCTGTCTCAATCTAATAAAATCCATCTAAGACAAACCAACAGCCATCATACTAAAGCTTTCACTCTAAACTCAGGAAAAAGACAAGAATGTCCACTATCACCACTCTTATTCAATATAGTTCTGGAAATGTTAGCCAAAATAATTAACAACAGAGAGAAATAAAATGAATAAGGATAGGAAAGGAAGAAATTAAATTATCTTTATTTACAGAGACATAATACTCTATATAGAAGACCTCAAAAACTCCATTAAAAGACTACTAGAGTTAATAACTAGATTCAGGTAAGATACAAAGTCAACACTCAAAAATCAATAGTATTCCCGTATACAAGCAACAAACTTGCTGAGAGAGAAATTACAGAATTAACACCTTTCAGAATACCATCAAAAAAATCAAATACTTAGAAATCAAAGTAACAAGGGATGCAAAAGACATATACATTGAAAACTATAGTACTCTTAAAATTAAAAGGAGATTGAAAGGGACGTCAGAAAATAGAAATATATCCCTTGGTTCTTAGATAGTAAGAACCAATATAGTAAAAATGGCCATACTCCCAAAACTGTTATACAAACTTAATGCAATCCCAATCAAAATACCATTAACATACCTCACACATCTACAGAAAACATTCCTAAAATTCATTTAGAAATCAAAGAGATCTAGAATAGCAAAGGCAATTTTGGGCAACAAAGGCAAGTCAGGAGGCATCACAATCCCTGACTTGAAATTATACTACAAAGCTACTGTGATAAAGTCAGCATGGTACTGGGAAAAAAAAAAACACCAGACCTGAGGATCAATGGAGCAGATTAGAAGATGCAGACTCAACTACTATGACAACTTACCTTTGACAATGTGGTTAAACATGTTCACTGGAAGAAAGATGGCCTCTTTAATAAATGGTGCTGGAAAAATTGGCTTTCCACATGCCAAAAACTGAACTTAGACTGATGTCTATCACCCTGGACTAAACTAAAGTCAAAATGATTAAAAGATATAAATATTAAAATAGAAACACTAAATCTACTGGAAGACATGGTAGGTAGAAATCTTGAAGACATACAGGTAGGGAGAGAATTCAAGAAAAAAATGCACACAGCTGGCAGGGGCCTGAATTCAGTCCCAGGCCTTGACTATGCACAGGTTGAAACCCAGCACACAGGGAAGCCTTGGAATGTTGCTCTCAGGCAGTAAGACCATGCCCCACATCTGAAATCACTGGAAGACACATGGGAGTTCCAAGCACGCATACCTGGTCCATGCCCAGTGAACTCCAAGTAGCTGGCAGGGTCCTGAATTCAGTCCCAGGCCCTGAATGTGAGCAAATTGAAACCCAACACACAGGGAAGCCTTGGAGCATCACTCCCATGTGATAAGACCACACACCATATCTGAAATCACCCAAAGGATGCACAGGAGGTCCAAGTGGGCCTAGCTTGGCAACACTCAGCAAACTCCAAGCAACTGGCACCTGAATTCAGTCCCAGGCCATAAGTGTGCACAGCTTGAATCCAAACACACAGGGAAGCCTTGGAACATTGCTCCCAGGTGGTAAGAACACGCCCCATGTCTCAAATCACAGGAGGACACACAGGGGTCCCCACGGGCTTAACTGGCCCACACCCAGCAAACCCAAAGCTGCTAGCAGTTGCTTGCTGTCTTCCCCAGGAGCCAAAAGTGGGCCAGCTGATTCCCAATACATGGCAGAAAGTTTGAAACATTGCTTGAAACTTGAGAACATAAGAATATGACAAAATGAAAGAGCAAAATGCAATCTCAAACTTCCAGCCCCAACCAAGCAAGCCTAGGAGACATGGACACAGAAGAAAACATAATCCATACATCTGAAATTCCTGAAATGACAACAATTGAAGTAAATGATAACTCCAAGAAACTATAAAAGAGCTCAAGTCAGAAATAGTCTCCCAGGTAAAAGAAGAAATGATAAATGTAATGAAAGAATAGCTGAACTCATCTAAAGAAGAGATAGTTAAAAAATTAGAGGAAAAATGCAAAAAGATGAAAATTCTGAATAATATAAGAAACAAGCAGAATGCATGAAACAGATTCAAAGAGATATACAGGAAACAAAAAATTCCATCAAAAGGCGGCAAAACTGCCTCAGCAAAAGTGAAGATAGAATTTCAGATCTTGAGATGATTGCAGCTAGTGTACAGGAAAGGAAAGATCTTTCAAAAATAACAAGGAACCAGGAAATAAGAATTCAACAACTGCAAGATGATGCAAAGAAAAACAACATAAGATTGATACATATAAATGAAAAGGAAGGTGACAACACAAACAATATCAAGAGGCTATTTACAGAAGTAATAGCTGAAAATTTCCCAAACATGAGAATGGAAACTGACATATGGATTAGTGAAGCATATAGAACTCCAAATAACCATAAGCAAAAGAAAACTACACCCAGACATATAATAATCAATATCCCAGAAATCAAACATAAGAACAGAATATTAAAAGGTGCTAGAGAGAAGAGACAGATCACCTATAAAGGAAAGTCGATCAGCAGACTTCTCAACACATACAATGAAGTCAAGAAGAGCATGGAGTGAAGTATTTCAGCTCCTAAAGAAAACTACTTCCAACCCAGACTGAAATACCCTGCAAATTCAACATGGATGGAGAACTAAGATACTTCTACAACAAAGAAACAGCTGAAGAACTTCATAACCACCAAACAAACCCTGAAAAGAATACTGAAAGTCATTAGTGGGACAAACCACTAAGCAAGGCAAACAATTAAGCCGAGTAGAAAGGTAAAGAATCAACAGCAGAAAAATAAAATGTCAAAAGTGAACCAATATATATATATATATCAGTTATAACTATTGTATATGTAAATGGCCTCAATTCACCAGTTAAAAGAAACTGAAGAATAGATCAAGAAACAACATCCAAGCATATGGTGTTTATAGGAAACCCATATAACCCAAAAGGAAGCTCATAGACTGAAAGTTAAAGGATGGAAAACAATACTCCCTGCAACAGGATCCCCAAAAGCAGGGGTAACCATTCTGTTTGCAGATAATGTGTACTTGAAATGAAGAATGATCCAGAGAGATAAAGAAGGTCACTACATACCAGTTAGGGGAAAACTTCAAGAGGAAGAGATAACAGTCTTAAATATATATGCACCAAATTCCAAAGCACCCAGTGATACAAAGCAAATATTAACAGAAATGAAAAATCAAATAAGCAATAACACAATTGTAACAGAAGACCTTAACATGCCATTAACACAAAGGGACAGATCAACTAGACAGAAAATCAGCAAAGAAATAACAGAACTGAATCACGCCTGTGAAAAAATGGACTTAGTAGACATATACAGAGTGTTCCACCCAACAGTATTAGAATATACATTCTTCTCAGCAGCACATGGAACATTTTCTAAAATAGACCATATACTAGCCCACAGAACATGTTTAAGTAAATGCAAAAGAATTAAAATCATCCCATGCATGTTATTGCATCATAGTACCATGAAACTAGAAATTAATGACAAAAGAAACTGCAAAAACCCCACAAACACATGGAAATTGAATAACACACTCCTGATCAATCAGTGAGTCACAGAGGAAATTAAAAAAGAAATTAAACACTATATACAGGCAAACAAAAATACATATACATCCTAACAGAACCTGTGGGATGCAATGAAAACAGTCCTCAGAAAAAATTTATTGTGGTGAACTCCCACATCAGGAACAGAATGAACACAAATAAACAACCTGATGCTACACCTCAAGCATCTAGAAAAAGAGAAGCAAGTCAAGCCCAAAGCCAAGAGAAGGGAGGAAATTATAAAGGTCAGAGCAGAAATCAATGTAATAGAGACTAAGAATACAATACAAAGAATCAATGAATCAAAAAGTTGGTTCTTTGAAAGAATAAATAAAGTTGACAGGACTCTAGCTAACCTTATTTTAAAAAGGAAAGAAAAAAATTTAAATTCATTCAATAAGGAATGAAAAGGGTGAAATCACTACAGACCCTGTGGAAATACAGAAGATCATCAATACCTATTTCAAAAATCTCTACTCTCATAGGCTTGATAACACAGAAGAAATGGACAGATTCCTAGAAACTTATGAACTACCAAAGTTGGATCAGGAAGATGTAAAACTGCCGAATAACCCAATTTCTATTAATGAAATTCAAAATGTAAATAAATTCCTACCAACAAAGAAAAGCCTAGGTCCAGATGGATTCACTGCAGAATTCTAAAGACATTCAAAGAAGATTTAATGCCAACACTCCTCAAACTCTTCAATGATATTGAAAGGGAAACAATTCTCCCTAACTAATTCCTGTAAGCAAATATTACTCTAATACCAAAACCTGAGAAAGACCCAACCAAAAAAGAAAACTACAGGCCAAACTCCTTAATGAACACAGATGCAAAAATTCTCAATAAAAGTTTGGAAAACAGAATGCAGCAAATCATCAAGAAGATTATACACCATGACCAAGTGGGATTCATCCCAGAAATGCAGGGATGGTTCAACATATGCAAATCAATAAATATAATCCACTATATCAATAGAGCCAAAAATAAGAACCACATGACCATTTCTGTAGATGCAGAAAAAGATTCTGATAAAGTCCAACACTTATGATAAAAACCTTACAGAAAATCAGAATAGATGGTCTTTACCTCAATAGGGTAAAAATCATGCATTATATTAAAGGGCCAAAAACTGAAAGCCTTTACCCTAAAAGCAGGAACAAAACAAGGATGTCCATTATCACTACTCCTATTCAATGTAGTTCTCGAATTTCTAGCCAGAGCATTAACACAAGAGAGAGAAATAAAAGACGTAAGGATAGAAAAAGAAGTTAAACTATCATTATTTGCAGATGACATGATACTCTACATAGAAGACCCTCAAAACTCCATTGAAAGACTCCTAGGTATAATAAATAAATTCAGTAATGTAGCTGGATACAAAGTCAACACTCAAAAATCAATAGCATTCTTATACACTAACAACAAAACCACTGAGAGAAAAATAAGAGAACCTACACCCTTTACAATAGCATCCAAGAAAATGAAACACTTAGGAATTAATCTAATAAAGCAGCAAAAGATCTATTCAGGGAAAATTATAGTACCCTGAAAAAAGAAATTGAAGAGGACCTCAGAAAATGGAATGACATCCCTTGTTCATGGATAGGAAGAACAAATATTGTGAAAATGGCCATTCTCCCAAAATTGTTATACAGATTTAATGCAATTCAAATCAAATAGCCACTAGCATACCTCACAGATGTAGAGAAATTACTCCTAAAATTTATCTGGAACCAGAAGAGACCTAGAATAGCAAAGGTATTCTAAGCAACAAAGGTAAGACAGGAGGCATCACATTTCCTGACTTGAAGGTATACTACAAAGCTACTATAATAAAATCAGCATGGCACTGGAATAAAAAAAGACCTGAAGATCAATGGAATAAATTAGAAGATACAACCACAACTACAAACACACTAAGCCACTTTATCTTTGATAAAAGGACCAAACACATCCACTGGAAGGAAGATAATCTCTTCAATAAATGGTGCTGGAAAAATTGACTCTCTATATGCCAAAAACTAAAACTAGACCCATGCCTATCACCATGTACTAAACTAAAGTCTAAATGGATCAAAGATCTAAATATTTAAAAAGAAACACTAAATTTGATGGAAGACAAAGTAAGTAGAAATCTTGAAGACATAGGGGTATGTAGAGAATTCATGAACAAGAATCAAACCATACGGGAAATACTTCACAAAAATCAATAACTGGGATTGTGTCTTTTAAAGAGTCTTTGCATGTTGAAGAAATCTCCAGCATAGTGAAAAGAAAACTCACAAATTGGGAAAAAATCTTAATGGACTGTCCCTCAGACAAAGGACTTCTGTCCAGAACATATAAAGAATTTTTAAAAATCAGATCCCCAAAATTCAAAGATCTAATCCAAAAATGGGCATCTGAGATGAATACACAGTTCTCAGATGAAGAAATACAAATGTCAAATAAATACATGAAAAAATGTTCAGCATCATTGGTCATTAGAGCAATGCAAATTAAAACCACACTGAGATTCCATCTCAATCCAGGATAAAGAAAACTACCAACAACAAATGCTAGAGAGGCTGCGGGGGAAAAAGGAAGTCTTCTGCACTGTTGGGGGGAGTGTAGACTAGTGCAACCACTGAGGAGGTCAGTTTGGAGATTCCTCAAAAAGCTAGGATTGGAGGTCCCATTTGACCCAGCTATGCCATTTTAGGGCATATTCCCAGAAGAACTGAAAACATCATACCACAGTGTTATATGTGCACCCATGTTTGTAATAGCACAATTTATAATAGCCAGATCTTGGAAACAACCTAAGTGCCCATCAACTGAGGAATGAATAAAAAAAGTGGTATTTTTATACAATGGAGTACTACTCTACTATAAAGAATGATCACATTGAGATATTTATAAGTAAATGGATGCAATTTGAGACCATACTCATAAGTGAAATAAATCAAACTCACATGTGTAAATACCATATAGTCTCCCTAGTGTAAGACATGGTAAGAGAACATAAGATACAAAAAAATGAATAATTACAGTGAAAGGATAGCTATCTGCTTAAAGAGGAAAAAATAATATCTCAGGGAAAAGGAGGAAAAAGAAAAAGGAAGGGAAAAGAAAAAATATCTATAATTATATAAACACACTTAGGATAGCTAAGATGATTGCGTTCCATCCCTATAAGTTTTTGGAACAAAATAGTTAACATTCATAGGATTGGAAAAATTGTGCATATTATTCTACGATGATCTGAGGAACTCTTGAAGATCATTATGTAAAATAACAACACTAGTTATGTTCATATCACCTTGTTTTCAAGGCCTATATTGTCAGTGTTGTGGGCTCTTTGCTATTGTTGTTATGTGTCTTTTCCATTTCATGCTTTTCTAGGAATTTGTTTTATTTTGTCTTGTTTTGTTTTTCCCTCTAATACAGAAAGGATAGCTATAAATGTAGAGACTCATACATGTGTAGAATTTCTAAAAATTTTGTGAGAATTGATTATATAATGCACGATGAAATGAACATCTACTTTGAAGAAAAAGAGACTCTAAGGTACCCAGTGCTGATTCCATAGTGTCACGATGTGAAGTCCAGCAATACTATTATTCTTTGATCAGAGTGATTTTAGTCTGTTTTGTTTTGTTTAATTTCGACATACATGAAAGTATGGACAGCTGTTTTGAAGAAAATGAGAGACATTATGGCAGCCATCATTGACTTCCCTATTGTTTGGTCTTGTAGACCTAAAATGCCTTCATCATCTTGTTCTGATCAGTTTTATACTATTTTGTTTTGTATCAATTCATTGTGTGTGAAGATATGGACAACTATTTGGAAGAAAACAAGAGACAATATGATAGACAGTGAAGATCTCCGGTTGTCTTGTTTGGAAATCTGTGTGTCTTACATTGTTATCTTATGATCTGTTCTGTTCTGTTCTGTTCTGTTTTGTTATGTTTAATTTTAGCCTCTTTAAAAATAAAATTTAAAAAAAATAACAAAACACAAACTGCACAAGAAGTACTTCAAAGAATGAACAATTGGGATCTCATCTTATTAAAATGTTTTTGCACTTCAAAAGAAATCACCAACAGAGTGAAAATAAAACCCATAGAATGGAAAAGAATTTTAGCCAGATTTCTCTCAAAGGACTTGTATCTAAAACATATAAAAAATTGAAAAAAATCAGGTCACCCAAACCAAAGACTGAATGCAAAAACTGGCATCTGAGATAAACATACAGTTCTCAGATGAAGAAATACAAATGGCAAATAAATACATGTTGAACAACACTTGTGATTCAAGAAATGCAAATTAAAATAGCCTGGAGATTCCATCTCACTCAAGAAAGAATGGCTGCCATCAAGAAATCAACTGATAGCAAATGTTTTCCAGTCTGTGGGGAAAAATGAATGCTTCTCTACTGTTGGTGGGATTGTAGACTGGTGCAACTACTGTGGAAATCTTTGTGGAGATCCCTCAAAAACTAGATTGGATATTCCATTTGACCCACTTATTCCCCTTCTGGGTATATTACAGAAGAATTAAAACCATCATACCTCAGCAATATATGTGCACTCATGTTTACAGCAGCACAATTTGTAATAGGTAAATCTTGGAAACATCCCAAATGCTCATTGACCAACAAATGGAGAGAAAAGATGTGATATTTTTATACAATGGAATATTACCCAGCTATAAAGAAGGATAATCTTGAGACTTTTACAGGTAAATGGAGGCAAGTAGAGACTATCCTCATAAGTGAAATAAATCAAGCACATTTGTAAATGTTGTCTCCTTAGCATAGAAAAAAAACCTGAAAGAGTAATAAGATCCAAGATGAACAATAGATATTATGATAAATGGAAGCAAAGTGCTCAAAAGGAAAGAACAACTGGAATAGGGAAATGGAGAAAAAGAGAAAGGAAAAGATTATTTAGGTATAAATAAATATGTGTATATAATATATGTATACAAGATGGATAACTGTACTACTAATCTGTTAGTTCATCAAAAAGAACAGTTTGTGCTTCCATTGTTTGAACATTTGATCATTTTTTATGCCTAAATCTTGTAACCTGAACACCTACTTCTAAGATAACAACATGCAATATATTAACTAGTGTTAATTTCCTACTATTTTTTAAAATTCTGTATCATTTATACTTTTTCTGTTTTTTAAATAAAAAATCATATGTGCCCATATATAAATTTAGGAGAAGAAAACATATCAATATAATTCCTGAAATAATTGATACTCTATAGCTTGTTCTCTGTTATTATTTTCTAGATGTGCAACAAAGAGACAGAGAAACAAAAACACTCATAAACTACATCTAGACTGACAATGTCACTAACAAATAAAAAATCAAGCCAGTTACTAACTAAAAGAAATGTGGAATATTGTCTTAGTTCCTTTTCTTTTACTGCTGAGACAAAATATCTGATGCCCAAAGTTAAAGGGAGACAGGTGTATTTAGCTCATGGTTTATAGAGTTTTCAATCCAGAATCAGCTGGTTCCAAGGCAACATGGCACATGACAATGTGGAAACAGTTTTGGTGGCAGAAGACAGAAAAGCAACAAGAACACAAGGGGACAACCAGCTTCTTTCTATCATTTATATTGTATACATTCTACTGGGATTGTATCCAATCAGTGGATTAATCTAGTAATCACCAACCCTTAATGCCAGCATCCTTAATCCACAAATCAGTCACACACATTCTATCTGGAAAAAATCCTGTAACTGCATGACGGTTTGAGGGGACATCTAGACACAAACTATAACAAATATTCTGAAAAGAAAATATTTGTGCCTAATATCTCTCCCTTGATATGAAGGGGTCCAAAGTGAAATGCATAAGATAAAGTCTAACATAACTAAACAGATACAAGAAAATGGCCCCTCTTGACTCTCTTAATGTGGTACGGTACTTCTAAGGAAGTGCTAGATTCAACAAGTTAAGTTGGAAATCTTGATAATCAGAATCAATAGTGCTCTTAAAATTTTGGTTAAATAGAGCTCCTGTAGAAAATCTCATCTTCTAAATGGGAGAATACATTTGCACATAAAATTTTAGGTGGATGGCAATCTGAAGACCATCATGAAACCTGAAGTTTCCACATACAACACACTAAAAAAACTAAGAAATCAGTGAAAGAGAAAGACTGGGAAATTTCTTTAGCTACATGTAGAACATTTACAAAAATCCATATTGTCAAAAGACAATGAAGTTTCTTATCACTCCTTTTCAATGTCATACTATAACTACTAACTAATGGAATAAGCTGATAAAAGGGGGAACAATACACAAATTAGGAAACAAAAAATAAAAATCTACATAGACATAATTGTCTAGAATGATAAGCCTAAAGAGTCTTTTTAAAAAGCCTAGAAGTAATAATAGGTTATAGAAGGGTGGTAAAACACAAGGTTAACATACAAAATTCTATCAGTTTCCTATATATCCACAATGAGGTGGAATTCAAGATGAAAAACACAATACATTGACGTTGGAACCCAAAAGATGGGATATTTAAATAGAACAAAAGTAGCAATAGATGTATATGAAGAAAACTACAAAGCTGTGATGAAAAAAATCAAAGACTAAATAAATGTTGATCAACTGGTAAATGGGTAATTAAAACATAGTGTATAAGTACAATAAAATGTTATTAAGCCATGAAAATAAAATCTTTTCATTTTTAGCCATCATGGATAAAACTTTAGATTATTATGCTGAGACAAGATAGACATAGAATGTTGAAAGTGCAATGGTGGTTACCACAAACTAGGGACAGCAAGGGTTGGTTAGAGATGGGAAAGGATGATTAGTGAATATTACATTATACTGAGATAGTATCAAGAATCTTTGGTTTGCTACATTTTACAGCATGGTGAGTATAGATTGCACTTCTCTACAGTACATTCTGAAAGGTGGAGTTTGAAAGTTTCCACAGTAAATAAATGACTTTTTCAAAAGACAGAAATCCAGCCTGACATAAACATAATACAATGTATACATGTAACAAAACCTTAGAGCACTCCATTCATATATACAATATTTAAGCTTTTGTGTATCAGTTTAAAGCAATTTCTTTAAAAATGAGCAAAGATTTGACCATACATGGTGTCTTAGTTACTTTTTATTCGTCGCTAAGACAAGATATCAGATGCCCAAAGTTGGGAAAGGAAAGGTTTATTTCTTACAGTTTTTGGAGGTTTCAGTCCATACTCAGTTGGCTCCAAGGCAGGGTGGCATGGTGGGGCTACAATTCATGGCAGCTGCAAACAGCAAGGCAGAAACCGGCAAGAGAGAGACACCCCTTCTTCTTGTCATTACATCACATCATAGCTCCATCCCCAAGGTGGGTGTAGCACTGACACCATCAATCCAAGCACTAGACAATGAACCAGTCACAAATGTACAATGCAAATACATGAGGCCTGAGGGCCACCGACATAAACCATGACATTCCACCCCTGGCCCCCAGAGACTCATGTATTACCTTTATATAAAAGACATTTAGTCCATCTCCAAGAGTTGCCAAAGTCCTAACATTTTCAGCATTGCTGAGAAGTCCAAGTCCCAAGTCTCCTCCAATATCTATGGCAAACTCTTAACTGTAACCCACTGTACAAGTGAAACAATGTTAAACACTTCTGAAATGCAAAGGCACAAAATAAACACTACCATTCCAAAAGTTACAAATGGGGGTATATAAAGTATTGGAAACAGAGCAAGTCCAACATCCAGCAGGGCGAACATTAAGTACTAGAGTTCCATGCTCAGCATTTGAAGCAATCTGGTTGCAAGCTCCAAAAGGCTTGGGTGATTCCACCTCCATGGCACTTCCAGGGATTTCAGCTCCTGCAGTTTCTCTCTTAAACCCTCTCTGCTCAGTTTTTGCAGCTTTCCTTGGATGATACACGTTCTTGGCTTTTCCAAACTTCTGGGGTCTCCACTGCACCTTTGGCTTCACACTTACATCTTACCCTCTTACATATTGCCCTCTCAGGGGCACACTGCTTGGCCTCCCAGGACCTTTGCAATCAAGGTGGAAGCCGTCTTACCCTCAGAATTTGTGCATTTTCCTTACACCTAAAATCAGCACCATATGGATGCCACCAAGATCTGCTGCCAGCTGGAACAGTAGCCAGGCTTTTCTTTCTCTTGGCTATAGAGGTCCAGTGCCTGGATTGCTGGGCTCTGTTTACCTGATTGTGAAGAAAAGCTCTTCTATGTTGTCGCCATTCTAAAACCTCATGTGGTTGCCACCATTCTGGAGCATGGTGCTCTGAAGTTTTCTCATCTGAGAAAATTCTTTCACTTTTGCAGTTTTAGGGCTGCAAAGGGTGGAGACCCGCTGCTTCCTGGGATGCCCTCTGGCCATCTTTCTTATCTCTCTGTTTCTTCTCAACAATCAAAAACCTCAGCTTTATCTTTACAATCCACAGCTTTACTGGAGTTTTCCTTCTGGCCAAACTCACAGTGTTTTAAATTATCCTGCTGGGCTCTTTGCTCTTGATTTGCAACACAGATCTGGCTAAAAGCCCCCAACAATAGCCATGCCATAGCCTCAATGTTTGACTGCCTTGAAATTTCCTTTGCCAGATTAATCAGTCCATTACCCTTAATCTCAGTCTCAGGCAAAGTCTCTGGTCATGAGCAAAATGCAAACAAACTTTCTGCCAAGCCATAACACACATCATAGGGAGTCCAACAACCAATATAGTCCTCCTTTCCAGCAGAAACCTCGCAAGCCTGGTCTTTACTATTAGGCTTTCTATAAGCCTTCTGGTCTCCCTAGCTCTAACCAGAATCTCCTCTACAGAACAACCTAAATTGCTCCAGCTCTGTGTTTCCAGGTGACAGTATGAACCTTTCCAAACTCTGCTCACAAGCCATTCCCAAAGCCTCTCAAAAAACATGGTCAGGTATAGTCACAGCAATGACCCCACTCCTTGGTACCAAATTCTGTCTTAGTTACTTTTTATTCATTGCTGAGACAAAATACCTGATGCCCAAAGTTGGGAAAGGAAAGGTTTATTTCTTACAGTTTTTGGAGGTTTCAGTCCATACTCAGTTGGCTCCAAGGCAGGGTGGCATGGCGGGGCTGCAGTTCATGGCGGCTGCAAACAGCAAGGCGGAAACCGGCAAGAGAAAGAGACACCCCTTCTTCCTGTCATTACATCACATCATGGCTCCACCCCCAAGGTGGGTGTAGCACTGACACCATCAATCCAAGCACTAGACAATGAACCAGTCACAAATGTACAATGCAAATACATGAGGACTGGGGGCTACCGACATAAACCATGACACATGGCATGTGATAAAACTCTCTATATAACATTATTAGATGAATGTTAATTAAATCACAATAATCTACCACCATAGGCAAAATCCAGAATATTGATAGGACTAAAAATTAGTAAGGATTAAGATCAATAAAAACTTTCTTTCATTATTGTTGTGAATAAAAAATGGTATAGTCACTTTGAACAATAACTTGGCAGTTTTTTATATAACTAAATTTATTTTTAGTATACAGTCCTGCAACTGCATTCCTTGGCATTTACTCACAGAAGTTAGAAACTTATATCTACATAAATCATACACAGATGTGTTCATGGTTGCTTTATTCATAACTGCCAAACATTGGGAACAAACAAGATGTTCTTCAGTAGGTAAATGGATAAACTGCAGTTTACCAAGACAACATTATTCAGTACTAAATTGAAATGTGTTATCAAGCCATGAAAAGTAATGAAGAAACCTTAAATATTTAAACTAAATGAACAGTGCCAATCTTAAAAAGTTAGATACCATTAATTCTGGAAATGGCAAAACTGTGGAAACAGTAAAAAGCTGTATGTAGTTACCAAGAGTTGAGAGACAGAGAGATGTATGAGTGAATCACAGAGGATTTTAAGGGCTGGGAAAGTATTCCATATGACTCTTCTGAGGCAATAGGTAGAAAGGAGAAATTCCTAGAAGGATAGTGTATGAAGGGCAGAGGAATAACAGAGGAAGTCTGCTCTCCAGCAACTGTAGAGAGTGACTGGTTCCAACAGTAGACCATAACCACTAAAAACAAGAGGGTACATGCACTAGGGGCTTCTGTAAGGCCCACAAAAGCTCTCTAAAAACTACTACAAATACCCATTTCTAAGAACTAAGCCATGCCTGGGAACACATATACAATGGTATCTTAAACAACCAAATATGATGCTGTTTCATTCATAATTAACTGTAATCTCATTTACATTGTGGTTTGACACCACTACCCCTCACACCATGGGCTTCGATTGCCAGTTCAAAGAGCTGCACCCTCCCAGTAAATACCACATCAAGGTTCTGACATCTGATGTCATCAGGGCCATAAGTTCTTTCTACTGGATTTCACTATTTCTATGTGTTGTGCTTGATTATTTATTCCAGATTCAAAGAGATTTAGGAATGTCACATTTCTATAGTACTTATATCATTGTACATTTATTAAAACCAGAAAGTACAGCACCCAGAATCTATTTTAATAGAAATTATGGACTTTGGGTAACAATGAGTTGTCAAACAGGTTCCTCAGTTGTAACAGGTGTACCTCTCTTGTACAGGAATTGATGGTAGAGAGGGTTGTGTATGAGTGTATGTGTGTATACACAAAAGGGTTAGATATAAATGAAACTACATTTTATTCAATTTTATTGTGAACCTAGAAAATCCTCACACTTTAAATAAGTCTATTTAAAGTGAAAAAGAACTCCACAGTTTACAGTAAAACTAATATCACAGGAAGAACTTCAAGAGACCGAATGGTAGGACAGTCTATGGAAAACAGGGAGGTCAATACAATAGATGGCCAAGATTGATGAGCGGACACTCTGGATTGATTTTCCTAAGATGAAATGCAATCCACATCTATAGGCAAGAAAATTAAAGTGAATGAAAGAAAAACTTGTATAACACTGTTTCAACTGATAGAAGAATTATATATTTCTAGAAAGGTGACTCAAAGCTATATTATGATTAATAAAATAACTCAACAGTTGCCCTTGCAAGACATTACTGCAATAATTTCACAAGCTAATGCTTTCCTAAACCTGTTAGAAAGCAGATATGATATAAGTTAACCTATTCATTTCATTTTACCCTGCTTGGAATTGGAAATAACTGGTCTCTAGTCTTCAAGGGAAAAAGTTATTTAAGACATTCTAAGTTTGCCTTCTTTTCTTATCGGGTCTGAGTAAAATGTAGCCCCATATATTAATTTATTAAATGGAAGAAAATAAAACTATTTTAGAGATAAGATATTTAAAACAGCCTATGAAAAAGAAAGAGCAAAAAATTAATTTACTGCTTTAAAGCATCTAGTGTTCTGATTACTGGGAGTAATTTCTCATTTCTTAGCACATGGCAAGCACACAAAACATTTCTGAAGAATGCATTAATATACTCTAAATTAATCATTTGAAACTGTTGAATAAAGCCATCATTGTAACAATAATTAGCATCAACATAGTGGTATCATTAAATGTTACTTGTCATTAGATGTTAGAGTCAGCAGCTGGTCTCTAACTCCCAGAATGATTGTTTCTTCCTATCCACCCCCTGATTTAATATACTTAAGGAAAAATCTACTTTGCTATGGGAAAATAGTGTTTTTTATTTGATATAGAAAAATTCTTATATTTTCTTGATCCTAAAGACAATATTTTTAATATTTTCTCAGTAAGCAAACATAATATTTGCTTTGAACATGTATTGATACTTTGAAAGTTTTAGGAAGTTCATGCTGTTCATAATTTGCTAAGTTTCTATGTTGAATTTTACCAAATACTTTTCCTGTTCAGAGGATATGATCCTGTGTCTTATCTGCCTTTATCTGTTTATTGTTTAACCACAGTGTTCATTTTTTAAAGTTCAATAAGTATATATTTTGGGGACAACTTCAAAATAATTTTAATGGATGGTTTTTATAAGTCATTGGATTTGGTTTATGTTTTAGTCATCTTCCTTGTCACTGGAACAAAGTACTTGACATGAGCAATTTAAAAGAAAAGAGGTTTATGTTGTCTCACATTTCAACCCACTACCATCCAGCTCCAAAGTAGAAAGGCATGGCAGAGGGGCGTGGCAGAGGAAAGCTGCTCACCTCATGGTGGCCAGGAAAGAGAGTGAAGGGAGGAGCTGGGAAGGGAAATACACCTTCCAGTGTCCACCCCTGAAGCCCACCACTCCTCCTAACCACCAGGCAGCTAGAGAGCCCCACAAGCCAGTCTTCTCCAAATGCCTCACCTAGGAGAAAATGACACTTTAGGGAGACATGCAGAGGTAAAGCATAAAAATCTGCTTTTTCAGGAATAATCTGCTGATTGTTTTCCTTTCTTGAGCTAATTTCACAATGAGTTCTGATAACTGTATTTTTAGTGATTTGTCCATTTCATGTATTTGAAAATTTAGTGACATAAAATTATGTATTAGTATCTTATTCTACTATTAATATATTCTATATCTAGAGTTATATCAACTTCATATTCTTTCTTTTTGGATTAATTTTTTCTAGAATGTTTCTCTTCATTATTTTAAAAAGGCTATGGATTCCCTCTAATAAATATTTTCTGTAACATTAATTTCCTATTCCTGTAGCAATTCTTTTTCTGTTATTTTTTTTTCTAAATTGGAAACTTAGACTTTCAGTCACTCCTAATGTAAGCATGTAGGATTATATATTTCTGTCTGAAATCTATTTTAGCTGTATCACAAAAGTGTTGATTTGTAGTATTTTCAAAACTATACTATTAATTATAAATGATTTGGAGATTTTTTAACATCTAAATATTTAGTAGTTTTGTTGTTAATTAATAATTAGCAACAATTAATTATATCGGAGTGTGAACTTCTGTCATAAATCTTTGAAATTTGCACAGGTTAGTTTTATGGCTTAGTCTATGGTTAATTTTCTTAATGTTCTAGATATGCTTAAAAAAATGCATCCCAATTCTTAGGTGAAGTACCTCAAGTAAATATATTGAGTTGAGTTGGGACTTACCAACTTTAAGAGTCTATTGATATTTTATCTGACTGATTTAGCATTTGGTTCTTAGTTATTTAAACTATTTAATAATAATCTAAACTTGTCAATTTGATGTTTACTTATATTACATTTGCCTTTAATATTTTGAGAAAGGTTATATTATTAAGTACATAAAAATAGAATTATTGTTTGCTTGTGTTTGAAAACACATGGAACAATGCTTTGAACTTTGTTGTATAGAATTTTTTTCTACCTATATTTGTCTGAAATTAATATTATTATACCAGTCCTCATGTGTTTAGATTTTATGTGGTATATTTTTGCCCTCCTTTGAATTGCATAAATCTCAACCCATAAATATCCAATGTGTGTCTTCTAAACACATAAAATACATATTAGGCATATAGATAGATTTTAACAATCTAAAAATACTGGTTTTTAGCTTAAAAATTAGTCCATTTACCAGCTTTTGAGTTTCTGGGGAGCTACTGAGACACTGGACTGGGTCCAGCAGATTGCAGGGTCTCAGTCAACCATGCTCAGTGACCTTGTTTCAGTCCAGGAGGCAGAAACCTTGCATGAGGACTCTAGTCTCAATTGGGCTGGCCTGGGGACAGCTTGAGACCAACACTGCCAGCTGCTGAGTTGATATCCACACACCTAGGACAGGGGATTGTGCCCCAGGGGCTCTGCTAGCCCCAGTTGTCCACACCCAGCTTCTACATCTCAATTAAGAGAGCCAAGAATCTGCGGAAGGGTGGAGATTGCCCAAGATGAGTCCAAGTGACCTGGGGAAAGTTGGAGACCTATGTTCTGGCTTTTGAGTTTCTGGGGAGCTGCTGTGACACTAGACCTGGTCCAGAAGATTGCAGGGCCTCAGTCAACCATGCTCAGTGACCTTGTTTCAGCCCAGGAGGCAGGAACCTTACACAAGGACTCTGGGCTCAATTGGGCTGGCATGGGAACAGCTTGAGAGCAGCACTACAGCTGCAGAGTTCACATCCACACCCCTAGGATAGGTGATTGTGCCCCAGGGGTTTCTCTGGCACCACTTCTCCAAACCCTGATTCAGCCTCTAAATTTAGGGAGCCAAGTACCTGTAGAGGAGCTTAGACTGCTCCAGTAGCTGAGGGTGCAGTAGTAGATTTGTGACACACGCAGAGGAAGCTTTGGAACACCACTCAAACCAAGGAAATAAAGAAAAATGACAAAAGGAAAGACCAAAAGGCAGGCTCAAATCACCATCCCATCCCAAGAAAGCCTGGGAGCCATGAACATAGAAGAAAATAGAAGACATACACATGAAATGTCTGAAATGATATCAAATGAAATAAAGAAGCAACTAGGGAAGCTATGGAGAAATTCAAATTAGAAATAATTGCCCAGGTAAAAGAAGAAATGATAAAAGTAGTGAAAGAAATAGTGAACAAATCTAGTGCAGACACAGCTAAAAATTAAAGGAACAAAGCAAACAGATAGAATCCCTGAATGAACACTATAAGAAACAAACAATACATGAAGCAGATTCAAAGAGATACACAGGAAATCAAACATTTTATTGAAAGCTATAAAAACCGCCTCAATGAAAGTGAAGATAGAATTTCAAACCTTAAAGATAAGATCACAGCTAGTGAATAGGAAAGGAAAGATCTTTTAAAAATAACAAGGAATCAGGAAATAACAATTCAACACCTGCAAGATGATGCAAGGAAACATAACATAAGATTCATAGGGATAAATGAAAAAGAAGGGGACAGTCCAAATGATATCAAGAGGATGTTTACAGAAGCAATAGCTGAAAACTTCCCAAACATGAGAATGAAAACTGACATTTGGATTAGTGAAGCATATAGAACTCCAAATAGCCATAATCAAAATAAAACTACACCCTCACACATAATAATCACCATGTGAGAAACACACCATAATAGAATACTAAAAGCTGTTAGAGAGAAAAGACAGATCACCTATAAAGGAAAACCTATCAGAATCACAGCAGACTTCTCAACACAAACAATGAAGTCAAGAAGAGCACGGACTGATTATTTCAGATCCTAAAGGAAAACCACTTCCAACCCAGACTGATGTACCCTGCAGAACTATCCTTCAAAATGGATGGAAAAATAAGATGGAAAAATAAGATACCTCCATGACAAAGAACAGCTGAAAAACTTCATGACCACCAAACTAACTCTACAAGGAATACTGAAAGATAGTCTAGATACACATAGGTTTAAAACAACCAAGCAAGGCAGACAATTAAATAGATTGGAAAGCTAAAGATACAAGAGCAGAAAGATAACATGTCAACAATAAACCAATATATAACAGTTATAACCATTAATGTAAATGGCCTCAGCTCACAAATCAAAAGAAACAGACTGGCAGAATGGATCAAGAAACAACATCCAACCATATGCTGTCTACAAGAAACCCATCTTACCCAAAAGGAAACCCATAGACTGAAAGTAAAAGTATGGAAAACAATATTTCACTCAACAGGAAACCAAAAAAAAAAGTGGGAGTAGAAATCCTGTTTGGAGACAATGTGAACTTCAAACCGAGAATGATCCAAAGAGATAAAGAAGGTCACTACATACTAGTCAGGGGAATTTTTCAAGAGGAAGAGATAACAATCTTAAATATATATGCACCAAACTCCAGAGCACCCACCTATGTAAAGCAAATACTAACAGAAATGAAAAAACAAATAAGCAATAACACAATTATAATAGGAGATTTTAATACACCATTGACACAAAGGGACAGATCAACTAGACAGAAAATCATCAAAGAAATAACAGAACTGAATCACACCTGTGAACAAATGGACTTGATAGATGTATATAGAGTTTTCCATCCAACAACATCAAAATATACATTCTTCTCAGCAGTACATGGGACATTCTCTAAAATAGACCATATACTAGCCCACAGAACATATTTAAGTAAATGCAAAGGTATTTAAATTATCCCATGCATGTTATCAGACAATAGTGCCATGAAATCAGAAATTAACAATAAAAGGAACTGCAAAAAGCTCACAAACACATGGAAACTGAATAATACACTCTTCAGCAATCATGGGTCACAGCGGAAATTAAAGAAGAAGTTAAACACTATCTACAAGCAAATGAAAATACAAACACAACTTACCAGAATTTATAGGATGCAATGAAAGCAGTCCTCAGAGGAAAATTTGTTGCACTGAGTTCCCATATCAGGAAGACAGAACAAACACAAATAAACAACCTGATGCTACAACTCAAACATCTAGAAAGAGAAGAGCAAGCCAAGCCCAAAGCCAAAAGAAGGGAGGAAATTATAAGGATTAGCACAGAAATTAATGCAATAGAGACTAAGAAAACAGTACAAAGGATCAATGAATCAAAGAGTTGGTTCTGTGAAAGAATAAAATTGATAAGCCCATGGTTGACCTTATTATAAAGCAGAAATAAAAAACTCAAATTCATACAATAAGGAATGAAAAAAGTGAAAATACTACAGACTCAGAGGAAATACAGAAGATCATCAATACCTATTTTGAAAACCTCTACTCTCATAGGTTTGATAACACTGAAGAAATAGACAGATTTCTAGATACATATGAACTACCAAAGCTGGATCAGGAAGATATAAAACTTCTGAATAACCCAATTTCTATTACTGAAATTGAAAATGTAATTAAGTCCTTGTAAACAAAGAAAAGCCCAGTCCCAGATGGATTCACTGCAGAATTCTACAAGAAATACAAAGAAGCCTTAATTCCAACACTCCTCAAACTCTTCAATGAAATTGAAAGGGAAGCAATTCTTCCTAAGTCATTCCTGGAAGTAAATATTACTCTAGTATCAAAACCAGAGAAAGACCCAACTAAAAAAGAGAACTATAGGCCAATCTCCCTAATGAACATAGATGCAAAAATTCTCAATAATAATTAGCAAACAGGATACAGCAAATCATCAAGAAGATTATTCACCCTGACCAAGTAGGACTCATCTAAGGAATGCAGGGATGGTTCAACATATGTAAATCAATAAATGTAATTCACTATATCAAGAGAGCCAAAAGTAAGCACCACATGATCATCTCTATAAATGCAGAAAAATCTATTGATAAGGTCCAACACTCATTCATAAGAACCTTACAGAGAATTGAAATAGGTGGTTTTTACCTCAATATGATAAACGTCAGCCAGGATGCACATATAGCCAGCATCATATTAAATGGTCAAAAACTGAAAGCCTTTCTTTACCTTAAAATCAGGCACATGACAAAGATGTCCCCTGTCACCGCTCCTATTCAACATAGTACTGGAAATACTAGCCAGAGCAATTAGACAACAGAGAGAAATAAAAGGAGTAACGATAGGAAAAGAAGAAGTTAAATTATCATTATTTGCAGATGACAAGATACTTTACATAGAAGACCCCCAAAACTCCATTGGAAAACTCCTAGATGTAATAAATAAATTCAGCAATGTAGCTGAATACAAAGTCAATACTCAAAAATCAAGAGCATTCCTATACACTAACAACAAAAATACTTAGAAGTAAGAGAAGCCACACCCTTCACACTGGCATCCAAAAAATGAAATACTTAGGAATTAATCTCATGAAAGAAGTAAAAGAGGTATACAAGGAAAATTATAACACCCTGAAAAAGGAAACCAAAGAGGACCTCAGAAACGGAAAGACATCCCCTGTTCATGGATAGGAAGAACAAACATTGTGAAAATGGCCATTCTCCCAAAATTACTATACAGATTCAATGCAATCACAATCAAAATACCACTAACATACCTCACAGATCTAGAAAAATCACTCCTAAAATTCATCTGGAACCAGAAGAGACCTAGAATAGCAAAGGCAATTCTAAGCAACAAAGGCAAGGCAGGAGGCATCTCAAACCCTGACTTGAAATTATACTACAAAGCTACAGTAATAAAATCAGCATGGTACTGGAATAAAAACAGACCTGAAGATCAATGGAATAGATTGGAAGATACAACCACAACCACAAACTCACTCAACCACTTTATCTTTGATAAAGGGCCCAAACATGTTCACTGGAAGAATGACAGTCTCTTCAACAAATGGTGCTGGAAAAATTGGCTATCCATATGCAGAAGACTAAAACTAGACCCATGCCTATCACCATGTACTAAACTAAAATCTAAACGGATCAAAGATCTAAATATTAAAACAGAAACACTAAATCTACTGGAAAGCAAAGTAGGTAAAAACCTCAAAAATATAGGTGTAGGTAGAGAATTCATGAACAAGAATCAAACCATATGGAAAATACTTCCCATAAACAATAACTGGGTCCATATCTTATTAGAGTTTCTGCATGTTGAAAGAGATTTCCAGCAAAGCGAAAAGAAAACCCACAAATTGGGAATAAATCTTAATGGACAGTCCCTCAGACAAAGGACTTCTGTCTAGAACTTATAAAGAATTTTTTAAAAATCAGACCCTCGATTTTCAAAGACCCAATCAAAAAATGGGCATCTGAAATGAATACACAGTTCTCAGATGAAGAAATACAAATGAAAAATAAATACATGAAAAAATGTTCATCATCATTAGTCATTAGAGAAATGCAAATAAAAGCCACACTGAGATTCCATCTCACCCCAGAAAGAATGGCTGGGATAGAAAAAACTACCAACAAGAAGTGCTGGAGAGGCTATGGGGATAAAGGAACTCTTCTGCATTGTTGGTGGGAGTGTAGAGTGGTGCAACTACTGTGGAGGTCAGTCTGGAGATTCCTCAAAAAGCTGGGTTTGGAAGTCCCATTTGACCCAGCTATTCCACTTCTAGGCATATTCCCACATGATCTGAAAACATCATACCACAGTGATATATGTGCACCTATGTTTACAGCAGCACAATTTGTAATAGCCAGATCTTGGAAACAACCTAAGTGCCCATCAACTGAGGAATGGATATAAAAGTTGTGGTATTTTTATACAATGGAGTACTACTCCACTATAAAGAATGATCACATTGACATATTTATAAATAAATGGACATGATTTGAGACCATACTCATAAGCAAAATAAACCAAACATGTGTAAATACCGTATAGTCTCCCTAGTATGAGAGTTGGTAAGAGTATATAAGATTTTATGGTAATCATGATTTCCCATTTCATTGCTTTCAAGCCTTTCAATGTTTTCATTCATCAGTTGTAATGGTTTTATTCTGTTTTATTT
Source organism: Dolichotis patagonum (assembly GCA_004027295.1). Classification (NCBI taxonomy): domain Eukaryota; kingdom Metazoa; phylum Chordata; class Mammalia; order Rodentia; family Caviidae; genus Dolichotis; species Dolichotis patagonum. The sequence continues at coordinate 50,813 of PVJX010005192.1, read as the reverse complement.
GACTTTATTATGCGTGATGGTATGAACAGCTGATTTGAAGAAACCAAAAATTATGGCAGCCATTGCTGATTTAACATCATCTTCCTTAGAAGTCGTACCACACTTCTACTCTGCTATTACCATCGGTTCTATCATGTTGAGTCTTATTGGGATTTTAATATATGTGATAGTATAAATAAATCTTTTTATTGAAAATGAGATATTATAGTAGCCTTTGATCATGTTCTTTGGTTCAGAATGTCCTGTAATTCTTTCATTCTCTTGAATGGTTTTATACTATTGTGTTATCTTTGATATTATTGTATTTGAAACTATGCTCAACTACAGCAGAGAAAGATATATTTTGATAGCCACTGATAATGTCCAGCTGTCTTATTGTAAAGTGTTGTGTTGCTTATGTTGTTCTGATCTGCTTTGTTCTGCCCTCTTTTGTTTTATTCTCTTTAAAATAAAAAAATTAGTCCATTTATAGTTATGTTATATTTCAGATTTGATCTATTTTTTCTGTGAATCCTGTACTGCCTATTTTGGATGGGTTTTTTCCTTTTGCAACCATACAAAAGCACTCTGACAATACTATGATAAAATACTAAAAAGTACTAGGACATAATATCATATATAATATATATTATAGGAATGTTTATGGTTATATATTTATATAAAGTGATATATGTATATAAATAGTATTTTCTTCATTTAATCCTTATAAAAACCCAAATATATAGTTACTATTATTCTATCAAAAGTTGGAATTCAACAAAGTTGGAATCAGACTTGTAAATGTGTTCAAATTCAAATAGAAAACCTTAGGATTTGCATCTATTCTATGACATTATAAAGCATTAGAATTCAATAATGCTATATATCTTTATAAAATGAAGTCAGCAAAGAGATCATCTAATGTAAAGGGGATAATATAACCAACAATAAAGAAAAGTGCTAGGAAGAGACAAACTCAACATTGTAATCATAATTCTCAATCCTTTACATCCCTCATTTCAAAATGAAATATTTTAAAATTTTATTTGACCATGAGAAGGAAATCTTTTTCTCTATGCTTTAGGTAACAAATGAATAAGCCAACAGAGTCTGCTATAGGTATTACAAGTATTTTATCCTTTGTTTTGGGCCACAATTTGACATATGTTGAAAAATGTGAAGTTATACCTTGTTTTCCCCCCACCTCTCCTTTTTGTAAGCATAGCTCATGCATCTTTGTCTTATCATTGATCTTGTTCAGACTACCATATAATTGTATTCAATAATCTTGAGTAAGTGATACTTATTTGAGAAATAAACCAGAGCTCACCATGTGGTGAATATAGTGTCACAGATTGAAGCAATCTAAAATGGTAGCCATATTTGCTTTGTAAATTTTAAGTGTTAAACTTTCATACTAGAACCAACATAATTATAAGAAAATATTTTTTCTGATTTCATAAGATTAATTACTGAAATACTATATTGTAATCTCTGCAACTCTGATCCATCTTTTGCCTTGTAACTGTTTTTAAACTTTGATTTTCATATCTATTGCATTCAGCACTGCTTTGTATATGGCATTTTAAATCTTCATTTTGTTGCAACATTACTTTCATATCCTCAGATGAACTGTGAAGTCTTCAAGGGAAAAGATCTTACTTTTTATTCTATTTTACTATGTACTATTTAAAATTAAACTAGAACAATCATTTCAGAGTTTTTCTACCATTTTATCCTTATGGAATGATGTAGAATGTTTAATTTATCTTAAAGTATGAAAATAATCAAAACTACCCTCATTTACTGAACAATATTTAGAAAATAGTCATGAATAGCCTAATAGTGACTCGAAATGGTACCAAAAACCATGATCACACTATTGGCTTGGAACACTTTGGCCTGTGTTACTGTTTGAGAAAATCTGTTTACTGAATGGATTCCATTTTTCATATATGAATGGGGGCAGCTCTTCCGTGAAAGAAACATGCAGTCTTTCTTGGTTCTGATATAATTTATATTCAACTTCTCAGTCATGACCTGCACTATATCCTGGGTTAAGATGACCTCTCCACTCCAATCACCAGTGTTAGTGACAGTATCACCATTTGTTGTTAAAAATAACTTTACATACTGATTCAAATACAATAAAACACGGTGTATATTGAAGTCCCAAAACAGGGTAAGATACACTATTGATTTACTCTACAAAAGAACAAACCAGAACAAGAGTTTTGTTCTTAACACCAAAACCTCCAATAAGAAACTATAAAACTGTAACACCACTCAGACCAGCATGCACATTCATGCTGAGTAATCTTAGAAATATTTTAATACATAAAGTATTACGTAATACATAAAGCTCTAGGTATAATTTTGTTAAGCAACTTTGTATTTTGCCATTAAAATTATTTCCTCTCTATGTTAAGCTTTAATATCCTTTCAAATACATAAATGTGCCACCCGAACAGACTCTCACAGATTCCTGCCTGCTTTGAATATTTCCATTTTAATACCAGCTTCAGATCTTCACTCAGAGCTTTATATACTCCTGTCACAGGGGCTTGTGAAAGACAGAGGAAACAGCTAGTCATCCACAAAAGTCATTCAATGTATAATTGCTTGCTTTAGAATATAACCCATAGGAAAATTAAAGGGGAACACCATTTATATTTGATGTCTTCTACCCTTTGTGTTCATTCCTGAATAATTCTACAGGAATCTTCTAAGTCCTTCCTAGGACTGCTTAAATCTTTACTGACTATATAGAGTTTTAGGCTGAAAGAGCTATAATCTCTCTCTCTCTCTCTCTCTCTCTCTCTCTCTCTCAGTATTCAGAAGGGAAAAGTAGAGCCAAGTGTTGTTTAGATTTCCATGGCATGAGGTCTTGAAATTAGATTTGTTATTCAGTAACACAAGCAGCTCCGTGGTAAGGATACCACTTCACCAGAACAGCAGGGTTGAACATCTTTTGTGACAGGTGACAATGGTAATGTTCTTCAGGCTCATCTGAAAGGAAGCACGAGTATTTAATATTTTGTGAACAATCTGATCATGCCAATGACCACTTCCATGCTTCATATAAAACCTGTAGACTTTAGGGCAATAATAATTTTGGAATTGGGAAATGAATAACTTGAAGTCAGTGAGAAGAATATTCCCCACACAGACATGAAGACTTCCAATATTTTTTATGAAGAAAAATGACAACAATATGGGAACAGAACAGAATGACTGCAAAGGAAGTAAGACGGGGAGGACCCTTTGTACATTGTTCAAGTACCTTATGTATGAGTTCCATTCTTTGGCAAACGCCACTTTCAAAAATTGATTTATCAAAGGAAGTAGCAAACTCTTTGTTCCTTTTATTGAATCTTGGTTAATTTAAAATTGGCAACATACACAAAAAGGCAACCTACATACTTTCAACTGATAGTTCAAAATTATGGGGCTGGAACTCCCTTTCAGTGAGAGTTTGAAACTGGTTCAGTGGGTCACTTACTGGAAGACAGTGACACATGTGAAGTCTGCAATTCCCTGTTACACGTGTCATGATTGCAAAAGTTTTTCCCCAATACGTTTTCTATTTATTTATTTATTTATTTATTTATTGGTACTGGGGATCAAATTCAGGACCTTGTGCTTGCCAGGAAGGCGTTCATGCCACTGAGCTAAATCACCAGCCTCCCAACATGTTTTCTTTCATAAGCTAAAAATAACTTTGAATAGTTATTCACTGCCCTTTAATGAATGTATATCCTTACATAGTTGAGTATTTTTTTAAAGAAAACATTAATTTACTTTGTTTGGTTAACTGGCATTTGTAAAGAGCCAAAGCAGTAAGTAACTAATTTCTGATGGCTACATGTTAATTTCCAATTGGTTGCCACCAGAAACTTCATTTTAATGTGCTCTATATAAAATTTAACTTTTCTACTCCCACTTTTCCCTTTTTTATGTCTATTAATGATACTTTATTATCCAATACTCTAGGTGCAAATTCTTAGCTTCCATGACTCTTCTCACAAATAAATCTCACTTTTTAAGCTTGTATTGCTTTCTTCCTGCTCTTTTATATTATAGTTCTTTTATATTTGTACAACTGTTGCTTTAGCAATAGTCTTCAAAGAGCACAGCATAAGTTATTAAAGGAGGAATAAAAACATTAGAATTTTCACTTTTTAAAAAATTCTATTTTTGTTTTTGCATATGTTCAACAATGTTTGAAATATGCTACTTCACTCAATGTGATATATATGACTATATGCTTGTCTATGTATATATGCATATATACATACAAATATTATATACATATATAATATATATATATATAATATATATATATAATATATATATTAGGTGAATTTATTTCCTGCTAAGAATTAAACCAAGCAAGACAGTATTGACCAGACATCTACTACTCTTTGATCCCAGTCCTCTGCTGTCTCCATTACTTTATCTAAAATATCTTTTCTATTCTACTGATAACTGTCTCATTTTACATCATTCTTCAAGAGATAGCTCAGATGGTCCCTTTTTAATCCCCAACCTCAAGTGACCTTTCTCTCCTCTGATTTTTAATTCCCAACCTAAAGTGACCTTTCTCTCCTCTGATTATCCATGACAGAGACATTCATATCTCTGTTTTTCAGCTTTATAACCAGTTAGTTATGTTTTTTAGCATTTGTCTAAGCATTTAATTGTAAGTGTTTTAGCGACAAAGTTCATGTTTATGAGTTTTTTACCATTGGTAGAGCCAGAACAATGACTTACACATAGTAGGTACTCAACAAACATCTACTTAATTAAATAAGTAATTAAAATCATGAATAACAATATTGTAAACTTCCCCCATGTTACACTGAAATTTGTGTTTTCTTAAGACTACTTCTATTTTTAAGTACAGTATATACTGGTAAAAGATTTTACTACTCTCTAAATTAGCCCATAGTGATTACTCCTACTGTGCAATTTACCGCTATTTTATTAAACCAAGATTAAAGATAATACTTCATTGGAAGAAGTAACAGTGGCATTAACCTCTATTTACCTTGACATAATAAAGTTTTAATAAAACATGGCAAATTGCATTGAGAGGGATAATTATTCTAACATAAAATTTAAAGGGAACTTAATTTCTCATTCAGCACTTGTAGTGCTTTAAGATTAGTGTCATTAGCACCCTTTTTCTCATTTATAGAAGAAACATAAAAATATTTAACACTTTCCAATTTGTTTTCTTATTAAATAATTCTGAATTTATATTCAGATTAATAAATATAATAGAACAATATTTGCAGAAACCATTATGCTTATAGAATGTTAGGGCAGGAAAAACACAGTAGAGAAGATTTTACCCCAAGCCAAAAAAAGTCATCTTTGTCTAAATTTTTTTATTGTTGAATCAAGCAGATTCTTGTTTGTTTTATATCCTCTGGCTTTATTACATCAGACAAGCTTCAAAGGGGCAGAGCACACAGGATTGAAAAATAACATAGCTGCATTTTGCAATGGAGTGTTCCTCCTCTGCCTGTGTTTTGTTGTTCATGTAATACTTTTCAATAAACAAAGATGTCAATCAACTCTCTTTGCAGCACATCACATTTTAGATTTAAACCACTTCAGACACATCACTGCCCCAAGCTCACACATTTAACAGATAAAAATTCAGCTTTCTGTCTAGGCAGAATACATTATTGATTGTAGGCAGTATTTAGGCAAGAGTGTGGCAGAACAATATTACTTTCACAGTCTCATACAGTACACTATAAAGACGTAACATAAATTACATTATTCTCCTCACAAAAATTTTCTAAAATGCAGTATTGATTAATAACCATTTCAACATATTCCTAAGAAAGGCTTCTACATGCTACAAATTGTGAAGGTGGCACAGGGGGGTTTAGGAACACATGATAGCAATCACAAAAACTTTGATAACTTGATTTGATTCTAGTACTTTGTAAATTAGCATAATTATTCAAACATGCATCATTAAAAATCATGGCTGTACAGGCCTTTCAGTTTGATGATCCAAGTATATATCTTGTGTGGTAAGCTTTAAATAAGAATACCAAGTCAATGCTAGAAGGCTATGGGAAATATTTTCTTAAAGTCAAGAGAAAGTTCAAAAATGTAAATTCTAAAATGTAAGACAGCCAAAAGAAAGACAAGAAGAAAGAAAGAAAGAAAGAAAGAAAGAAAGAAGAAAAGAAAAGAAGAAATGAAAAGAAGACCAGCAGTGTATGTGATGCAATTTTTGTTACTTACCTTCACATCTATCTGAATGCCTCTTGGGACCACTCAGGGTTAGATATGACATCGTGTCTATGCTATTGAAAGATTGGCATACAAACCCTGTAAATCCCTAATTACTTTTTAATTTTAAGTGACACAACTATTTTTGACCTTGCAAGGTGGGAAAAAGAAAAGTTTGACAGTTCTTAAAGTGTTCTCTGGTATGATAAAGTTGTCTCAAATTAACAAATGAAGAAAATCTAAATTAACAATAACAATACGAACAATATGGTTAATGGCACACATTTTATTGTATATCAGAGCTCATTTAATAATGATGTCAATTTCACTCTTACTGCAGATTGTATAAGGAAAATAAAAACAGCATACATTATTTCAGTTGCTTCATTAATATGAAGTAGTAACTTAGACACAAGTGAATCACTGGTGGGGTTAAAATACATATGTGGGACAGAAGAGCTTTAAGTTAAATTAAACTGGTCCTAAAGCACTTAGATTGAGCCACCGTGGGTAATTACCAAAACTCCTTAGCTTTATGCTGTGCTTGAGGTCTGAGAATGGAGTGCCACTTTCATCACCTTTTTTTCTTTTTTGTTTTGATAAGATGTGGCATCATCAGGGATTCATTTCAGTTAACAATTTTAAAGTAGATTAAATAAAGTCTAATGTTCTTTCAAACTTTATTTAAGTGTACAGCTTTATTATTATATACATTAAATATTATATGAAATACTATATGAAAATTAAAATGCAGAAACTCCACTGACGACTTTTTTTTCGTCTTTTTGAGACTAGATCTCACTATGCAGTTCAGACTGTCCTTGAACTCACTTTGTAGCCCAGGCTGGCCTCAAACTCACAGTAATCCTCCTGCTTCAGCCTCCTGAGTGCTGGGATCATAGGAATGCACACCATGTCCACACTGATGACCTTTTAACACCACAAAAATCGCCATTAAGCTCAGAAATGTCAAGTTGATCATTTTTTCCTCATTGCTATAAAATACCATCAACTTTGTGGTGATAAGATGTGGGTGGATTAACATGTTGTTTTCATGTTAGCTGAACACCTTTGGCCCTTCCAGAACAGGTCTAAGGGTGTTGATTATAAGCCATCATCATACAAAGGCCTTGTATTTTCTTTAATTTTCAGGCTGTAGAGTCTAAACCCATAGCTGGTCCCTATCTCAATACAGTCATTCACAGTGAAGACAAAACAAAATGAAACAAAACAAAACACTTCACTGAAGCAAACAAATACACATCTTTGTAAAATAACTTCACCCTCTTACTGTAACTCTAGGAACAATTCTTTGCAGGAATTATTTAATGCCTTACCTGTAATGTGTAGGGACTAAGAGGAAAAAACGAATACCAAAATTTCAAGGCATAAATCATAAATGGTTCCATCTACAGTTACTAGTACATTTCTAATTGCCAATGAGTGATACTTCCTGTATGTGAATCATTTTTAAAATCTAACAGTGTTAAAGCTGTCTTCTTTCCTTGATTATGATTTTACTTTTTGTGTCTTCTCATTCTCATTTTAGGGTTCCTCTTCTCAACTCATAAAGCCTTATGCCCTCAGGTTGGCTTTTGTCCTGTGTTGTCCTCATATTCATCCTGGCTATCTAATTATTGTCCATATGGTAATTTACCGGGTCTGTGGCTTCCATATTTCTCTTGAATTCTAGCTCCATAAATTTAGATTTTTGTCAGGTATTAATATCTACATAGATGTAGGGAAATCAAACCCAGTTCCTCAGCATGAAGAACTGTAATAAGAACTAAACTTATGATTTTGAGTAAACCAATCATTCCAAACAGGATTTTTTGTCTCCCAGAGGACAAAAAATGGAGTTGTAGAGATCAGCAATAACATTAAACATTCTATAATGTAGAGCTTTTCCAGACAAAAATTAGTAGCTCAAAGTGTCAGTAGTAGCAAGGTTGAGAAACCCCGCTATAGACATTTCTCATATATTCTCACTGTGTATGGTGATACTATGGTTGTCTACCATATCAATAACTAGTACAAGTCATAAAACAGAAAGTGGGGAGGCCTTGGAATAAGGCTCTTGTATCAGAGTACCAACCTTACACTTACACATGACTTTTGATAAATTACCTAATGGGAATAGAATATTTTCGTCATTAAAGGTGGATAACAATGATCCCTTCCCCAGAGAAGTGCAAAGAGGATTAAATAAGTTAGTATTGGCGAGGTGCTTAGGACAGTGCTTGGCTTCCTAATAAGTGTACAATAAATATATCTATTATTTTATTAGTATTTTACTTTCTCATTAACATCTCTTATTCTCTTTTTTTTCCCTTTGTGGTACTGGGAATTGAACACAGAGTGAGCTACATTCTCATACCTTTTAAAAAAATTTTTTGAAACGAGGTCTTGCTAAATTATCTAAGAGGAACTCAAATTTGAAAACTTCCTGCCTCAGCCTCCCAGAATGCTGGGATTACAGTTGTGTACCACCAACCTGCTTAATTTTTAAATCACTGCCATTATTAGAACATTATTTCCAGGAACATTTTCCCTAAGTGGCATGACATTTCCTAATTGAACATTTTTACTTTGCTATAATTCCTCCTTTATATACTTACCATATGGTGCCATTTCTAAAATATAGTGTTGACTGTGTTACTCCCCAACTCAAAGTTCTTCAAAATGTTTTACTGTCTATAAAAGAAAGGCTGAATTCCTTCATATGGCATAAAAATCCAGAGAAAATAATTGATCTTCAAATATTATTTTCATTACTTATACTTTTCCTTATAGCCTATACTCCAAATTTTGTAAGCTACCTGTTATTACCAAGATTCATCATGTTAAACTTATTCCCCCAAAACAGAACAATGGAAAGAATGAAGTGAGCACCATTCGTTTAAAAATGTTTAAAAATTGAATATAAAGTCAACTGTTATGATAAATTCTCATTATCAAGAATAAAATGAAAACTGATCTCTACCTTCAAAAACTTAAAGCCTTTCTTTTCTTGATCCTTAGTATTTAACTACTATTAGTTTTTGAAATAATTTTTTATTTCTTTTCCCAGATTTATTTTATAGAAAATTTCATTTGAATGTTAGTAGTTGTGTTGGTATACTTTAAATAATGTGGGATACATGAGTTAATCTTTAAAGATTCAAACATTTTAGACAAATAGATGCAGCTCTACAAGAACACTGACCAAGAGCTATGATCTCAAGGTCAATTATTAACATCCTATAATATATCTCTTAATAGTCAGAAGGTTGGTTATGAATTTTAGTCACATTTTGACACCTGAAATAAAAATTTCTGCCATTTCCCGGAACTACGCATTTAGCTATTATTAGGGGTTAGCTCTAAAACTTCCCGAAAGTCTGGTGAGTTCAGAGGTGGAGCCTTATCAGAAGAGGCTGCTTGCTGAAGCTGTGAATTCAGAGGGTTTCCTGTCACTGTAGGCTCCCTGCTTCTGAACCTCCCAAAACCAGGAGGAAAGCTAACCATTTTATATGGCTGAATAGTATTCTAGCATGTATATGTACCATATATATTATCCATTCATAAGCTGATAGAAGCCTAAGTTGTTTCTTTTTTTTTTTTTGGCTAAAACACCTGCCTGGCAAGCACATGATCATGAGTTCGAACCCCAGTACAAAAAAAATAAGTTCTATTTGGGTCTATTGTTCTTTCATGATTTTCTCTCTTTTTGTAGAACTACGGATCAAATTTACATTTGATCCTACATGGTAGGCAAGTCATCTACCACTGAAATATATCTACCAATCCATTCTGCTCATTTTTTAATTCGATTATGATTTTGCTATTGAGTTGGTGTTTGGTGTTGCTTGTATGTTCTAGTAGCTGTTGTTTGATAAATAGTTTACAAATATTTTCTCATATTCTATAGGTTTCTGTACTTTGCTGATTGGTTTTTTGGGGTTTTTTTTGCGGTGTAGCTTTTTAGTTTGATGTACTACATTTGTATGTTTTTGTTTTTGTTTCTTGTGCTTTTGTGATCTTCAGCAATGACTCCCTCCCAATTCCAATATCCTGAAGAGATTCTTCTGTATATTCTACTGGTAGTTTTATATTTAGGTCTTATATTTATCTTTAATCTATTTTGAATTTTTTTTCATAATTGGAGACAGGGGTCTTATTCATTCTTCCACACATGGACATTCCATTTCCCCAGCACCACTGGCAAGAAAGACTATCCTTTCTCCAGTGCATCTTATCAGCACCTTTATCAGAAAGCAATTGGCGACAGATGTGTAGGCTTTTTTCTAGGCTCTTTAATTTGTTTCATTGGTCTATGTATCTGTTTTATTCCAATCCTGTGTTGTTTGGACTGTTATCCTTTGTAGTACATTTTTAAGTAAGGTAGTTTACTGCTTCCTGCTATGAAATGATGAACAAATTAGTTTTAGGAGGAATGTACCTCACCATTAAAAGTCATTTCTAAGAAACCAATAGCTAATACCATGTTTGAAACACTGTAAGCTCTCTCTAAGATGTGGAATGACAGAAGGATAACCACTTCAGCTCTCTTATTCAACATAGTGACAGAAGCCATAACCAGAAAACAAGGTAAGAAAAAAAAGTGTTTCAATTTGGAAAAGATGAAGTCAAAGTCTCACTGTGTAGAGATAACATGATTTTATATATATGAAACCCCAAAGAGACCACCTCAAATTATTTTAACTAATAAATGAATTTGACAAATTTGCAAGATGCAAAATCAACATGTAAAAATCAGTAAGATGGCTATATGCCAATACCATATTATCTGAAACAGAAATCAGAAAAGGAATCCTAGTTGTAAGAGCAACAAATAAATAAATAATATCTAACAATAAATAAACATAACTAAAGAGGTGACAAAACTATATAATGAAATTTATAAAATATTGCAATAAATTAAAGCATAGAGCTGTGCTCACTGACTGATCAATATTGTTAAAATGTCCTAACCAATGCAAGCTACTCAATGTAACGTCTATCAAGATCAACAAGTCTTCAGAAAAATAGAAAATACAATGCTAAAATTTATGTGAAACTTCATCTCTCTGTTTTTTTATATCCCCTTCATTTTAGATTTTGTCCATCTTATAAGATAGCTGCATTAAATTCAAACCCTAAATTCTCAAACAATATGCAGATTAAAAGAAAAAAAGGAAGGGAGAGAGACTTTCTGCTATTTATTTCTTTTTGAACCTAGGAAACTATTTCCCAGAATCACTCCTCATTCTTATTGCTAACATAGTATCACATGCCCTGCTTTAGATCAATCATTTACAAGATGAATCAAATGAAAAAGCATATCAAGACTTACGGAAGCTACTAATGACCATTTTCTTGATATAGAAGGCAACAAAATATGAGCACCTGATACAGTTTGTACTTTGTTATACTGACAAGAAGCAGCAAGGAAGTGGTTGTAAAGAAAGAAGGAGTTGAGACAGATAATAAAGGATGTTTTAGATACAGGTTATCAGTGCAGAAAAGTCTAGCAGAAAGAGAAGTGAAGGTAGAGAAGGGAGAAGGGACAGGTGACAGGTGCAGGGCTTTGGTTAATTAAACAGGTGGAACAAAGATGGCAAAAGCCAAGACATCCATAGAGAGACTAGTCTTAGATATGAGGAATCCCTGTACACTGATAAGGAAGGAGGTAAGACAGAAAGAGGGATCAAAGACGGATTAATGTCTCAAAGTTCAGACAGGGCCCTTACACGTGAAGGTAAGCATAGCAGCATATAAAATCAGCTCTATCTGCACATTGCTAGAGTGCAGTAACTTTAGGGAAATCCATGCATCAGACCTCTAACTCCCAATTTACAAGAAATAAATCATTAATTCTAGATCGATTTGAAAGGCCTAAGTTAAATACGATTTTGAAAAAATGATATAAAGAAGCATCTGTTGTAAAAATTTAAAAAATTCTTATAGGTATACTTTTTCTAAAAATTGAACTAATATATGACAATTTGGCATGTTTATTAAGCAACATATGTTAAGAAAAGAAAATCACCTAAATCCTGGTTTATAATAGATGTTCAATAAATGTTGACTTCTGGTTTGCATCTTACCTACATTGTAAGACAATTAACAGTTCCAATTACATCCAAATCAATTTATTTACCTCACCAAATTTATTTGACCTCACCTGCATCCTTTTCTGTCAGCCCTAGTTCTCCTTTAAGTAGTCTGTAAATAATATTTTCCTCCTCTGGTTGAATTCTAGGCAACCTTAGTGGGGACTCAACCAACAGCTTCATTGCCCACTTTTCCACATGCACACACTGTGAAACACTATGACTGTCTGCCAACACTCAAGTGCACAACTCCCATTTGTGAATATTGTTCAGACAACTAATCTGAGCTCTTGAAAGTGTAATCCAAACTTCAAAGGAATTATATAAGCATTTCAAAACATTCCACAAACCTAGTGCATGTCTGGTACAAACTAAGCATCAGTGAGTATTTATTAGGTAGTTGGTATATAGATTTACATTCTGCTTTAGAGAGAGTAAATAATAACATGGAAGGAAACACAGAAATTGTTTTTCTTTATGTAAAGCATATGTACAATCAGAAACAACCTCAAATGTTCAACAAAGTATAAAATAGATTTTGCTTAGTGCTAGGAATAATAGCAGAATAATAGCCTATAAAAATGTATCCAGATAAAAAATTAAAATGGCCAACTAACAGTACCTAATGATGATCTACCTACAAATAAAATAAATAAATAATAAATAATTACATTTCTATTTCAGTATCTAAAAAAGAGTGCCAGAATATAACAAAGCAGTAGCAAAATATCATGAAAGAAATTCATGTTGTCTGCATAAAAGAACAAAATATTTTACCTCAGCCACTCCCTACACTCGCTGAATTAGGCTCACAATCAGGAGTAATTTTTTCCTGTGTGTAAAAGACAAGCAGAAGCTTCTGTTATGAAGAATAAAATGAACATAACCTAAAATATCGACACCTACAATAAGTTGTTAAGAAATACATGATGAAGAGATGTAAACTGTAAAAACAAAAATATAAATTTGGAAGAGGATAGAAGTCTAGAGTATTTGTATGTGACTGTGACAGTTAAGTTTGATTGCATTTACCAGACTGACTTGGGTATTGCCCAGGGGACTGGTGGAGCACACTTCTGGGTGTGTCTGCATGAGCCACAGAGGCATCACGCTGGGTACTCTATTTGGTCCCTCATCTCTTTGTGGCACTGGTCCCCTGCTTTGCTTCCTAGCTGCTCCGTGCTAGACTGTTTTGCGCTTCCATGAGATTCTGCCATGTTGTTCCTGCCATGGAGGCAGTAGAACATATGTGACTTAAACTAGATATATTTAACAGACATGGAAATTTCAATCCAACAGCAGCAGAATATGTATTCTTTTCTAGTGCATATGAAACATTCTTTGGGATATACTACATGTTTGGCCACAAGACAAGCTGTATGAAATTCAAGAAGTTTGAAATCATACTTACTTCTTACAGATTCCTAGCAGAATGATATGGAATTAGAAATCAGTAATAAGAAGAATCCTGACAAACTCACAAAACTATGGAAATTAAACAGCCTATAGGTCAGAGGAAAATCTAAAGAGGAATTTGCAAGTATCTTGGTTTTCTTTGTTTTGTTTTGGTTTGTTTTTGTTTGTTTGGGAATAGAACTTAGGACCTTGCGCTTGACAGGCAGGCATCTGCACTGCTGAACTATATCCCTGGCCCCAACATCTTGAAGCAAATGAAATTGGAAGCCCAATATATCAAAATCAAGAAGACAGAAAAAAGTTTGAAGAACAAAGCTTTGGTAACAAATGTCTTCATTCAAAAAATAAGAAAATACCAAATAAATAACCTAACAACTCTTCAAGGAACTAAAAAAAGAAGAAACTAACCCCAAATTAGTGAAGGAAATATTAAAGATCAGAGTACAAATAAAATGAGCACCAAAAAAAAAAAAAAAAAAAAGACCAGGGGAGCAGAAAATAGTAAAACTAACAGTTATTTGGAAAAATAAAATAAAAAATCTTCTAGTCAAATAAAAGAAAAATAAGGACTTAAATAAAACTGGAAATTAAAGGAGGATATATAAGAGCACCTCAGAAATTAAAATAATCATATGAAACTTTTGTAAATAATTGCATGCCAAGTCGGGGATTTAGCTCAGCGGCATAAGTGCCTATGTGGCAAGCACATGTTCGAGAGTTTGATCCCCAGTACCAATAATAATAGTAATAATAATAATAATAATAATAATAAATGCATGCCAAAAAATTGTGTAATAACCTAGGAAAAATAGGTTAATTCCTAGAGAAGCATAACATATCAAGGTAGAATCAAGAATAAGTAGAAACTTTAACCACACCAATAATGAATAAAGAAACTGAAGAATAATTCAACATATTCCAAGAAAAAATTAAGACCAAATGGCTTCACAGTTAAATCTACCAAATATTTAAAAAGAAAAAAAAGTATTATACACATTTCTTAAACTCTTCCAAAAACACAGATACAATGACCTTTTGGGTTATATTTTAGTGCATGGTGATAGACATGTGTCTAGTTTTAGTTGCATTTCTCAGATGAAGATATATAAATAGCAAATATATGAAAAAATATTCAACATCACTGGTCATTTGAGAGATGTAAATTAAAACAACACTGAGATTTCATGTCACTCCAAAAAGAATCACTATCATCAAGAAATCAACGAATAACAAATGCTGGAGGGTCTGTGGGGAAAAAGGAAACTTCTGCACTATTGGTGGCAGTGTAGACTATTACAACCACTGTAGAAATCAGTGTGGATCCTCCTAAAAAAAACTAAGTTTGGAGATTTTATTCAATTCAGTTATTCCCCTTCTGGATATTTCTCAGCAGAACTGAAAACATGATACTACAATGACATATATGCACTCAGATTTAGAGCAGCACAATTTGTAATAGATAAATCTTAGAAACAATCCAAATGTCCATCAACCACTGAATGGAGAAAAGACATATTTTATACAATGGAGTACTACTCAGCTCTGAAGAAGGACAGACTCAAGACTTTTATAAGAAAATGTTTGCAACTTGAAACCATACTCATGAGATAAATCATATTTTCATGTATAGTCTCCCTAATATAAAAAACTGAAAGAATACATATGATCCCCAATGTACAATACATATTGTGAAGTGAAAGGGGAAGAAACTGCTCAAAAGAAAAACACAACTGCGATTGGGGAAAGGAGAAAAGAAAGAAGGGAAAAGATTATGGATAATATATATATTATCACTATATAGAGATAATATTATATATATGTATATGATAGATAATTATACTACTAATCTGTTAGTTCATCAAAAAAGAATAGTTTGTGCTTTCATTGTTTGATCATTTTTCATGCCGATATGATATAATCTGAACAACTACTTTGAAGATAATAATATGCAATACATTAACCATTTTTAATCTATTATGTTGATTTGAAGTTCTGCATCATTTTTATTATTTGTTTTAAAATAAAAAAGAAAGAATACATCCAAATACATTTTATGAAACTAGCAATATCTTGACACCTAAGCTAGACAAAATACCAAAAGAACAACTGCAAGTTGATAATATTTCTAATGAATATCACCACAAAAATACCTGATAAAATATGAGCATACTGAATTCAATAACACACCAAACAATATAATCTAATAGGATTTATTCCTGGCATGCAATTCTAGTTTACCATATGCAAATCAATGTGATATATAAAATTTACAAGATAAAAGACAAAAACCACTTGATCCTCTCAGTTAAAACAGAAAAAAATATTTTGCA
This sequence comes from Dolichotis patagonum, assembly GCA_004027295.1. Classification (NCBI taxonomy): domain Eukaryota; kingdom Metazoa; phylum Chordata; class Mammalia; order Rodentia; family Caviidae; genus Dolichotis; species Dolichotis patagonum. The sequence continues at coordinate 34,735 of PVJX010005192.1, read as the reverse complement.
AAGTTCAATATTCTTTCTTGATGAAAAATCTTAACAGTTTAAACAAAAGGTCAAGCAACAGGTGAGTAAGAAGGTGCTTAACATCTTTAATAGTGAGATGCGAACTAAGACCACTACACCACCTTACAGCCAAAGAATGCCTGTTACAAAAAGGATGAGAGATAAAAATGTTGGCAAGCATGAGGGGAAAAGGGAACCCTCATACATAGTTGGTGATAATATGAATAGGCAAATCCATTATGGAAAATAGCATGAAAGTGCTTAAAGAAACTAACACTAGGACTAACATATGAATCAATAATTGCTCTCCTCCGATACATTACCCAAAGGAGATGAAGTCATTACTAGATAGATAGATAGATAGATAGATTTGCATTCCTATGTTTTCATTGAAGCATTATCCACAACACCCAAGATCAGGAAACAACCAAAATGTCATCAATGGATAAATGAATAAAGAAAATGTGAGGTGATAGATATAGATAGATAGATAGATAGATAGATAGATAGACAGACAGACATTTATACATACATACATACATACATACATACATACATACATATAGATAAATTACTCAATCCAAAAAACAGAACAGTTTCTGCCATTTCCCTTAATAATCAAAATGGAAATTAAGCTAAGTGAAATTATTCAGATACAGAAAGAAAAATACTTCTTATTCTCATTTATATGTGAACACCCACATAGAGACTAAAAGAGTAGTTATCACACTTGGGGGAAGGTGATGTAGAAGAAATGGGGAGATGCAGGCCACAAGAGCAAAAGTAGGCTGGAGATTTAGCTCAGTGGCATAAGTGCCACCCCAGCAAATGTGAGGTTCTGAGTTTGACACCTGGAGAGAGAGAGAGAGAGAGAGAGAGAATGAGAATGAATAGGAGATACGTAGCATGAACAAGTCTGATGATCTAATATTCAACAGCAAAACTGACTTCTAAAATTCTATTGTGTTCTGTTAAATAAGTTTGTTGCAAAATAAGTGTTACTAATCTTTTGTTAAGATTTTAGCTGCTCTTGTCACAAAAAGCTAACTGTGTGAGATGATAGCTGTATTAATTTGACTCACTACAGTAACCATTTTACTATTTATGTGTATGCCATATCATAGTGTTATAAATCTTAAACACACATAATAAAATTTATTTTGAAAAATTAATAACAAGTTCAAATCATAGAGAGCAACCTAAACTATGATCATAAACCCCTGGGAACAGTATTGAGATGGACCACAGGTGACAGGTGTTGATTAAAAGGCAGATGTGCTGAGAATGAGAAGCTGTCATCTAATCCAGAATTTATGGACCCTCAGAAGCTCACCCAAAGGACTTCCCCCGATTCTATGGTTGTATTGTGAATGCACATTTGAGACATTGATGGTCTTATATTGTACTAATCCTGTCTGTTGTGGAATTAAATCTTCAATGTTATAAAACAAATATTACCAGGCAACCTACTTCTAGTTACAGTATGAAGCTGCAATGTGGGTAAAAAATTCTTATTCCAGAATCTCAAGAATGCAAGTCATTTGCATACCATTGCTAATACTTTAGAACAGAAAACAACTGACTGCATTTTATTTAAAATACTTTAACTATATAATGAAGTACCTGGTTAATCCAATTCTAAATGCTTCCTAAAATTTGAAAATGTCTTATACATCTGTAATAGTACAGTTACTATTCTCAAATAAAGGTAACATAAAACGTGTATAACTGTTAGTAACATTTTTTCCAAAAAAAAATAAAAATTTAATGCTATTGTATGCTAAACAATAATTCCATTGGTGTACTATTGTATTTACTTTACAAAAAGGGAAAGTGAGTCTTATAAATTATAATAGTTTTATGCCTCAAACCATAGAACATCCAATATTGAGCTAAGAGTTTTTCTATCTTGCAAATTAGTATTGCTCCTATAACAAAACCTGAGTGGAATTACTGTTTAATACAGTCAGTTTTATTCATTTATTCATCAGATATTTATTTAGCACATTCCACCTTTGAATAGTTTTCCGGTATATGCCATAATGGTCTCACATATTTTATGCAATTTTGAAATCTGCACAATTAACCCAGAAGGTAGAAGAGCATTTACTACATGTTATTAAACATTACATTAGTTCTTCTGGTGTGAGCCAGAAGGAGAACCAGTCAGTGGCCCCCGAGATCTGGCCATGGCCATAGTGGAACCCAGGCGGCTGCACAAAGAAGCAATTCTCCCACCCTCTTGGTAAGCGCCCTCAGGCTTGAAATCAAACATCTTAAACTCCTCCCCCCTCCTCATCTGTCCCCCTCCATTAGCAACTTGGGACAGAGGTCTGAGCATCTCTTGGGAGGATGACTGTATGCAACGTAGCAAATAGGGGGGATCTCCTCTAGCTTCTGTTTGAAAGCAAATGTTGTTTTCACTGTTTTGTTTCATTGTGATTAATTGCTTTACTCTATTCAATATTCTCTTTTGATTGGTTTTATAATGTTCTGTCTTTGGTTTGATTTTGCTATACCTAATTGGCTAGACAACTATTGTGAAGATAATAAGATATACTATGGTACCTATTACTGTTATCCCAGTAACCTGCTGTGAAGTTCTGTACCAAATTCACTGCAGTGTCTCAATTGGCTTTGTTCTGTCTTGTTCTGTTGTATCTCTACTACCTTCAAAATAATAAATACATAAATAAATATTACATTAGATCATATAGGTCTCAAATAAAGTTACCCTATAGAGATTTGAAGCAGGGTACTCAGATTCTGATCCAAAAACCCAACTGATACCTATTTCATAGAAGGAAGACTGAGAAATCAGAAAGGATATTCGTATTTTGGAAGTAAAAACATAAAGAATCAAATCCAAATTGTATAGGTCCAGAATTTAAAATTTAATTTATAAAAGTTAGATTACTAAACTCTCAAACTTAGCACTAAACTATAAAACATACACTACAGTAAAAATCACTGCAAATGATAAACACAAGGAAAGATGTTGCAATCTTTTATCCAAGTGCAGAACTAGCTGAAGACTTCACCATATCCTCTATACATGAATGTCATTATTGAAAAGCTGATTCAGAGTATAAAACCTGGGAATGAAAAAAATAAATTCAAATACATTCCTTCCAATACATTACTTTTCAGTTTCGGGGAGATGAGCTATGCAAGCCAAGGAATTAGAGAAGAACAGATATTGAGCACATGCATGTAGATCATTTAACACACTTTTATTTTCTTGTTTTACTATTTTAACCATATTCATTCAAACAATCATCAATACCATAAACCATTTCTCCAAATAATTTATTCATTCTGATATTTTAAAAAAGGTATCATACAAAATCCTGAAAATGAGAAAGTTAATACTGCATAGTTCTCTTTGCTTTCATTCTCAAAGTTTAAAAACTCAGAGTCATTTGTGAGATGGAAAGCAACACTTTAAATTTTGGTATCATCTTAGACAGACTGAAGCAAAGTGCTAGGATTTAAAATCTACCTTTGAAGTAAAAGAATAGTCAAGGAGGTACTTTTGTCTTTTATTGGTGCTTTTTTTTTAAAATTCAGTAATGTCTAATTCTCTTTTCTCTCTAGCATATAAGTGCACACTGCACAAGATTCATAACCATGTCGTGTGTAAACTCTCTTTACACATGAATGTAAAGATGTGGATGCTTTACCCAATGTTATCATCACGTGTTATCATTAAAAGGAACATCATAAAAATAAAACTGAAGACAATGCAACAAGTTGTATTCCTTTAAACTTATTGGAGAATACCTCCTAATCTACTGAACATATTGATGAATGCTTCGTTGAATATATACTGTTTTGGTGAAGACGCAGTAAAACTATTCCATTTTATTTCATGTTTTCCATTTCCATCCAATGTTATTTACCATTTTCAGCTTCTGCTACTTTGAACTGTAATGATGTCTCCTCTCATACCATCTACCTAGCATAACTTCTAACCTCCTGAATATGACATCTAACCCCACCTTGATTTGACCCTCTCCTCACTGCCCTGCCTCATCCTTGACTGCTGCCTCCTTGGGTGTTTGCTTTCTACAAGCTAATGCTATCACTGATATAACAATTCAAGAAATACATCAACCCTATTATCTCTGTGTCTGTGTATGTGTGTTCTCAAAGTTTGTCCTCGTATTTCTCCATCCAGGACAACTCTGACTTCTATTCTATGCAAGATAAGTAGCATTCCTTCATTGTACCCTTGTACACCTATCCAAATCACTCCTACAAGCCAATATGTATTATTATCTTATTGTGTCCCAGTCATTGTGACAATTTAAGTATATTATCATATTTACTTTTCCAAACAACTCTAAAAGGTTGGTACTTTTATTATATCTATTTTAGACAGTGGTTGAATCAGACGGCTTTCCAGTTGTGGAACCAACACCCCAAATCACAGGAGAAGTAGTTTGATTTAGCTCATAGTTTCAGGAGATTCAATGTACAGCTGGCTGGCTCCAGGCAGAAACACCACTATGGAAAGGTGTAGCAGAGCAAAGCAGCTTAATTAATGGTAGCCAGCAAGCAGAGATGGGGAAGAATGCCACAAAGATGTGAGAGATCAGATATACCTGGACACACTCAAAAGTGTGCTCCACACACACCCTGGACAGCTCCCCAACACCCAAGCAGATACAGTCTGGCTTCATCATTGTAACAACTTTAAAAGCAAACCACAAAGTCATAAGGATTAAGTGCCACATACAAACTTCAAATCATGGTCTAATTCTGGACCCTCTGCTCTTCACAAACGCTTTATAGTAAGTACTGATTTAGGAACATTCAGCCTGTGAATTTTTACAGATACTAACGGACCTTGCACACAAACATTTGTAGATGTGAACAAATCACAAAAGTAGCTCAGGTGTCTGCTAGACATTATCACAGTTGTGCTGCTGTGTGCTCACTGTACAGTGCTATAGAGTACAGCAGTATAGTGCTTAGTCAGAGCCCAAGATGTCTGGAAACAAGAGGAAAAGCAGTGGTGGTGTGAGGGGACTGTTAGGAAGTGCACAGATATATGCATATATTTATGTCAAAGGTGTATAAGACTCACTTTGTCAGACTTACAGATGGGTACAACTTACAAACATTCTCCCAGAACAGAGTTCATTCATAAGCCAGGAACTTACTTTATTTCTCGATGCGATAATATATGGTGATACTGGCTGCAAATTCACTGCCCTCATCTTAAACATAATTCAAAATAGGCTCATTAAGATGTGTTTATTTCCATATTATGGAGAACACTTCTCAGATTTGCTGGAAAAAATATATACATGTCCTTAGAATATTCTGATCCACATTAAAATGTTTTCATATACAGATGATTCTTGATTTATGATTGGGTTATGTCACAAAAAACCTACCTTAAGCTTAAAAGAAAAGTAAAAATTGAACTTAATACATCTAATCTACTGAATATCATAGTTCAGCAATATGATACACTAGAGTACTGGGACATCCTTATTTCCGCTATCTAATAACTGTGAAAGAGTAGTGTACCACACATATTAGTACCCTGAGAAAGGATAAAAATTTGACCTACAGTTTTTACCCAATGTGTGTTTCTTTCACATCATCATGAAGTTGAAAAATTAAGTTAAACTACTGAAAGCTGAGAAAGTTCTGAATGCATTCTAATTAATGCTTCTAAATGCAGTCTAATTCATGCTTTCTTTTACCTAACATATAAGTAAGTATTCAACTAATAAGAAAGAAAAGAACTGCTAAAGACGATAATATAAATTTGCAGGTATGATTTTCACAATTTATTCCCATTCTCTCTCTCTCTCTCTCTCTCTCTCTCTCTCTCTCTCTCTCTCTCTCTCTCTCTCTCTTCTCTCTCTCTCCCTCCCTCTCCTTCACTCTTTCAACTAGGTCTCTTATATTGGTACTTTTTTCCAATTTCTAATATATTAATGATGTTTCTGTGATCATATACTGTATTTAAATCCTATCCTTATTTATTTTCTGTATCCTAGCATAAAATGTGCCTCTCTGGTGTAGGGTATTTATTCACACATTACAGCTGCATATGCTCACATATCCTTGTTCCAGTCTTTAAGTTTGATTTCTTTCCTTTGTGTCTCTTCTATTGTTACCCTTTGCATACCATTTTTCTTACAACAAAATGCACCAATTGGAGTTGAGGTGTCCTGCTGGTTTTTCTCAGCTGATGACATTGGCCCATCTTCTTTACAAACTTTTTTTTTGTTATGTTAGTTTGATACAATAAAAACACCATTTGGTTGTGATTAGTATTTAATCAAACTTCATACCAATCTGTTTTGGGTATTTGGGATACTATTGTTTCAGTTCCCAACCACTTAACTTAATGAGCTTGATCCATTCAAAGTTCCTAACACCAGGGAACTCTCTGGTTAGAGAGAGAAAGAAAGAGAGAGAGAGGGAGAGAGAGAGAGAGAGAGAGAGAGAGAGAGAGAGAGAGAGAGAGAGAGAGAGAAAGAAAGAAAGAAAGAAAGAAAGAAAGAAAGAAAGAAAGAAAGAAAGAAAGAAAAGGGCAGGATGTCATTTCAGGTTTTAGTTTACTAGGTCCAGAGATACAGATGACTACAGATTTTTCAGCCTTGCTTTAACTGTGCAGACCTTGTCCTAGAAGCACCACAGGCAATATGCCTGCAAAATCAGTACTGTTTTTGATGCCTTAGGCTGGATTCTTGGATTCCATTTCACACCAGAATTTATTTACCAACATAAACATGCACAACTCAAAGTCTTTTCTTTATCAGGAAAAAGAGCATCAAACCAATCTATAGAGTTCCCATTGGCCTTAAAATCAGAACACATCAGGAGTGCCTTGTTAGATGAATTTAGCAGCAGGGAAGCCAGCAGCTCATCAGCTTTCTGTTCCTCAAAAGTAGGTACTTACTGCAGTCAAGAGGAATTATTCCTGAGGATTTCTGGTCATGAGGCTGTTTTCATTACCTTAAAAAATGCCAGAATAAGACAAAAGAAAAGTCCTCATATTTGTTTTTTCTTACACTATTTTATTTGATTTAAATGACCTTTTGTGGCTCTGAGATAGTTTTAGTTAGTACATGGAAATTACATGTTTCAATAAAATTCAAGTTAATAGCATTTTTATTCATTAACTAAACAAACCAAAATTTAAATAACCTACAGCAGCTCAGGTACTAAGGTAGGTGTATGAATAAATACAAAACACATATGTCCTTGCCCTCAAGGAGGAACAAAAGTTATATTAATGAGTATGATAAGGATTTTGAATGACAGACTAGAGGAAAGGGCAGATGTGCAGTTTTTAGAAGCCATCATGGCAGAATAACACAGGGAAGGAGAAGAAAATTCACTTTTCAGCACCTAATATGTTTGAGACACTGATCAAGCACTTAACAAATAGTCTTATTTAATCCTCACTACATTCTTGTTCTATGGACAGTCTTCCCATCATGTTTAGATGAATATTAGTTTCAACTGTTTACATCTTGTGAAAAACAGAACCTATACTAAAAAATCTACCGGATTCCAAAGTGTTTATGTATTCCACGCTGCTGTTCAGGAGTCATTTGACTGTGTGGCAAGGGAGAAGTGGGCAATTTTAAATAGAATATAACTCAGAGGAGGTTTTCTGACAAAGAAGAGAGGAGGCAATTTCAGCCAGAGGTACCAACAAGATAAAAAGAAAGGGATGTAAAATATTATAAAAAAAAGACCGCTGAGGCCACCCTCTGAGGCTACACTTAAATAATGATAAATTTCCCTATCACGGTCCAAATGAGGAACATTTGTTATAAGCATTACCATTCTCTTTATTTTGTGTGCTTCTCTATAAGTATCCTTGTCTATTTGGAACATTTAAGATGTATCTTTAATGCTATCATAACAAATAATGGCATTTTAATGTGCCAGGTACTTTCTAAAATCCAAACATATATTAATTTCTTCACAAGTATCTTATGAGGTATATAGTATTATCATTCTCATTCTAAAGATGAGAAAATTGGGCCAGAGATAAAGCATTTGTCTAACATGCACAAGGCCCTGCATTTGATCCTCTGTGCTAAAAAAAATGATATATGAGAAATTAAGTAACCCATTCAGTGTTACAAAAGTAAGAAGTGTTGGGGTTGTGGTTGAATAAAAACAATCTGCTTTTATTCATCGCATAGTAGTACCTCTTCAGTTCTGGTCATCAGTACAAACATCTCAAAGTTAAGACATTTATTCATATGAGAGAAGAAATAAAATGAAAGCACATATCAAATTTTGAATGCTATATAGACATGAAAGTGACTTGGCTTTATTATTCCTCATTTCATCAACCAGGAGAATTTATTCTAATTATGTCTCCCTTCCCCCCATAGACATTACTCAATCTCTTAGTGCTTAATATTTATCTCCTTGCAATTTTGTTTTATACAATAATTTTCCAAGATTAAGATGACTATTTCATATACATACTAACTCTAAATTTTTAGTGTTCAACTTTACAAATATAATATGACAAGTGAGACAAGATAGGATTTTGGCATTGCAAATATTCTTTTATTTCTCTGACTGACATACATGTGTGCCATCAAGAATTAAATGGTTACAGGGTCTGCTAGTTATAGAGAAGAGCAAGTTCCTGAACTCCTATGATAATATATTCAGAAATGTTAATACATTCTGATAATAAATTCAGAAAGTGGAACAAATACAATAGGGAAAAATTAAGAAAATACTCCAAGACTGTGAAACATTTCAAAGCAGATGGGTTGCACAGAGCAGTTGGATATTGGACTATGAGACTTACATGGGAGCCCTACATGGAGATGGGGGCTTTGCACTAAGGGTGGTCACTATTATGTCCATGGATAAGAGGAGATAACGCTGTACTTGGAAAATGGTCTTTCAGAGACAGGCCCATAGGACAACCAAAGCCACCAGAGAGTGAAGAAGTCAAAAGTCAGTGGTCACAGCTGCTGGCCACCACAAGTGGAATGAACTTTGAAGCTTGAGTCTAATTATGATAGTTGCTTTTTAAAACATAACAGTAAAAGTATTTGAAAAGTACAACAAAATTAAAACATAACATGTTCAAAACATAACATGCCCAATATCCATAATATTATACATTAATACTCTACATTCATTTTTGAACTCAAGAAGATCAAAGAACCTCCAAATTAAAAATTGTATCTAGATGAAACTACAGAAAACAAAATACCTTGAAAGCGGAAAAATTAAAACAACATTTTCTGTCCAGAAGAATGATTCAGTGACTACTAACTTCTTTTCAGAAGCCATGGAAGCCAGAAGAGAATGAACTGTATTAAAAGTGCTGAAAAAGAGAAGTTAAAAAAATAAAACCCTCACAGTGGAGAATTTGACACCTAGTGTTACAGGCAGCTGAGCCAGTTAGAAATATTACAGGCAGTCAACAAGGCTAACCCCTCAAAGAAGCCCATACAGAGGACCAGATGTCTGGTGACCTTAGAGGAGAAACAAACCTCTTGCGGTGGGGCAGATCTCAGTACAGAAGGCAAAACAAATGCAACCACATCCTTAAGTATAATCCTTAGGGGTTAAATCTGGATCACCTTGAGAAACCAGGAGTCACTATTCCAATCCCTATGGAAGAATCACTGCTCTCTAAGAATACCCACTTTCTATGTGACTTGCTTCCCCAATTTTCCCCAATGTAATCAATTTTAACTGAGCTATTAATCTTATTGGTTGACCATAGCTCTGTCCCACCTCATGCCCATCAGCCGTGCAAGTTCCCAGTTTTTCCCAACTTTAGATCCATTTCACCTCATGGTTTTACACTATAAAAATCCCAAGAAAATACAGAACCCTTGGCAACACACTAGGGACCTCTTCTGTCTCTCTCAGACAGAAGCTTTCTCTCTCCAAATAAATATTCCTACTCTTAACCTCTGTTGTTCCTAAAAGTCATTCTTTAATTGTAGAGAACAGGAACTTGTACTGGAGTTTCACTCCCCTATATCAAAAGGACATAGCACTGTTTGAAAAAATATGGTCATTTGGTGGACTTTTTGAAATAAAAAGAGTTATTTGGTAGGGTTTATCATACATAGATCCAATTCATACAATAAAGGTAGCATGTAGGAAAGTGTACGAGAGGGTGGTAGATTTATATAGTTGTAAGATTTAGTTAATTTGAAACCCAATAATATTAATTTAAAGTAAACTTTTAAAAATTTAAATTTTAATACATTACCTAAAAAAGCAAAGTTATGGAACAAAAATGAAAGATAACTCAGATAGAATAAAAATATATCTAAATAATCCAAATAAAGGCAAAAGGGGAAAAATAAACCAAAGATGAAACAAGGCAAATAATAAAATTTTAAACATCAACCCAACTATATCAATAATCACATTAACAATAATAATGTATCCTTCAAGATGTTAATCAATTAAAAATGAAAAAGTAGCTTTTCAGTGGAAAAACCTAGCAGACACCAGCTTAATTATGTGACCTAGATTAACATAAAGTATATCAACACCATGTGCCTGTTGCTATGATATTGGGGACCACAAATTCACAATGGCTCATTTTCATACTTCGCTAAGGTACAAATGGAAGTTTAGGATTATGGTATCACCTTTGGAGACTTCCCATTAACTCTTGGCATAGGCCAACCTGTACCACCCACTAAGACTACTAAAATGATAAAGAACACTTCAGGGTAAGATCTTTCTTAGCATAAAATCATATCCACCCTCTTGAATCATCCCAGGATTTTCCATTGCTTTGCAGTGTCATCTACCTCTGAATCTTCCAAAGACCTGGAATCCTCCACCAACCTGGAATCTTCTGCTAGCTCCTCCTATCATTGTATACACCCATTGCACTGTACACACCCAATCAATAGTGGCTGGTTTGGAGTATTTGGCCAGGTTGAGGCATTGCCCATCCTGAGGCATTGGCCTTCCAGCCCCCCCCCATGCATTACTAAATTTGTCTCTGTTTCTTATTTTATCCTTCACCATACCCCTCATACAGGCAGTTGGGGATCTTGGCCAGGTCCTTGATAGTATGACACCTGCCAAAACAAATCAAATTATAATTTTATTTTGTATAAAATATACAACCTCAACATAAGAAGAGAAAACCAGACAAATGCAAATTAAGGGGCCACTTAGAAGAGTTTACTCTGACTCCATAGCTAATGAGGCCACTAAGATAAGAAAACTACAAGTTAAAGGGCAGTTTGGGCAATAAGTGGGACTCTACCTTAAAATAACATTTAAAAATAGCTGAAGAAGCAGTTTATGGTAGAGTCCCCACTCAGCATGATGGAGCCCTAGTTTTAATCCACAGTATCAGGAGAGAGAAAGAGAACAGAATAAGTTATGAGAGACAAGGAAAGCTACTAAATTGCAATCACACCAAATGTATACAGAACTATTTTTAAAAATGTGTAATATTTACTCACTCAAAAAACTGAATAACATTGCTAAAAGAAATTATAAAGTATCTAAATAAATAGAGGGATAAACTACATTCAGGATTGAAAAATTCAATATTTTTAAGATTCTGCTCTCCAAAACCTACAATTAATCATAATACTAATAAAAATTGCAATAGGCATCTTAGTAGAAATAGGCAAGCTTATTCGAGAGTTCATGTGGAAATGCAAGTGACCTACACAATCTAAAATTATTTTTAAAATACAACAAAATTGGAAAGCTTACACCACATTTAATTTTAAGGCTTACTCTAAGGCTACACAAAATAAGAAAATGTGGTATTGACATAAGTATATCTACATGTATATTTATTTATAAATATAAATATATAAAAATTGATATATAAATATATACAAATAAATATCAAAATATATAAATGGACATGTAATGTAAATTTATATATATTTAATATATAAATATATTGCATATTTTAATATATAATATATATTTATAAAATTATTCATAAGATATAAATATATATGATACATATTTATATATTATATATGATATTTTTATACATAGATATATATCTTTCTAAAAGAGATAGATATTTTTAAAAAGAGCCATAGTTCTCAAAATGTGCTTAAAAATTGAATTTAGCCATCTCTCAGTTCAGGAGGCAGAGGTTGAGCTAGGGGACTAACCACCTGGGAGATCTTTCCCGACCCCTAGAACAAAGGACTGTGGCCGAGTTTCCGCAGGCTCCAGTTCCCTGGCCCAGCATCTTCCTTACAATTAGGGAGCCAAGAGCCTGCAGAGGGGAGTTAGGACCCTGTGAAGTGAGTCCTATCGCACCAAGGCAGGCTTGTGAGAGTTGGCGACCTGTGCTCCAGGCAATTGAGCTTCTGGATAGCTACCCGGTACACTGGACCAAGTCCCGGAAGCTCCACCACCTTAGTGCAACATGCTCAGTGGCCTTCTCTCAGTTCGAGAGGTGGAAGCCGAGCTAGGGGCCTGACAGCCTGGTGTGGGCTGGCCTGGAGAGAGCTTAAAACCAGCACTCCCAGCAGTTGAGATCATACTCACCCCCTTGGACACAGGACTGTGGCCCAGGAATCTGCAAACCCAGTTCACGAGGCCCAGCTTCCACCTTTCAATTTAGGGAGCCAAAAGCCTGTGGGCGACCGAGTGCTGCTCCAGGAACTGAGGGTGCAGGAGGGAACTCGCCACACATCCGGAGGAAGCATTGGAACACCACTCAAAGCAAGGAAATATAGAAAAATGACAAAAGGAAAGACCAAAAGGCAGGCTCAAAACTCCAGTCCAGCCCAAGAAAGCTTAGGAGCCATGTACATAGAAGAAAAAATAAGCCATACACCTGAAATGTCTGAAATGATATCCAATGATATAAAGATGCAACTAGGGGAAGCTATGGAGAAATTCAAATCAGAAGCACTGCCCAGGTAAAAGAAGAAATGATAAAAATAGTAAAAGAAATAATGAACACATCAGTGAAACCACAGCTAAAAAATTAGAGGAACAAAGCAAACAGATAGAATCCCTGAATGAACACTATAAGAAACAAACAGAATACATAAAGCATATTCAAAGAGATATACAGGAAATCAAAAATTCTATATTTTCTTTTATCAGTACCAGGGATTGAACTCAAGACCATGCACTCACAAGGCAGGCACATATGCCGCTGAGCTAAATCCCCAGCCCCGCAAAAATTCTATTGAAAGCTGCCAAACGCCTCAACAAAAGTGAAGATAGAATTTCAGACCTTGAAGATAAGATTGCAGCCAGTGAACAGGAAAGGAAAGATCTCTTAAAAATAACAAAGAATCAGGAAATAACAATTCAACACCTGAAAGATGATGCAAAGAAAAATAACATAAGATTAATAGGGATAAATGAAAAAGAAGAGGATAGCCCAAATGATATCAAGAGGATATTTACAGAAGTAATAGCTAAAACCTTCCCAAACATGAGAAGAGAAACTGACATTTGGATAAGTGAAGCATATAGAACTCAAAACAGCCATAACCAAAATAAAACTACACCCAGACACATAATAATCACCATGCCAGAAATCCACCATAAGAACAGAATACTAAAAGCTGTTAGAGAGAAAAGACAGATCACCTATAAAGGAAAACCTATCAGAATCACGGCAGACTTCTCAACACAAACAATGAAGTCAGGAAGAGCATGGAGTGAAGTATTTCAGATCCTAAAAGAAAACCACTTCCAACCCAGACTGACATACCCTGCAAAACTGTCCTTCAAAATGGATGGAGAAATAAGATACTTCCTTCCATGACAAAGAACAGCTGAAGAACTTCATGAACACCAAACCAAACCTACAAAGAATACTGAAAGACATTCTAGATACACACGGGAGAAAACCACCAAGCAAAGCAGACAATTAAATAGAATGGAAAGCTAAAGATACAACAGAAGAAAGATCACATGTCAGCAATAAACCAATATATAACAGTTATAACCATTAATGTTAATGGCCTCAACTCATCAATCAAAAGAAACAGACTGGCAGAATTGATCAAAAAACAACATCAAACCATATGCTGTCTACAAGAAACCGATCTGACCCAAAAGGACATTCATAGACTGAAAGAAAAAGGATGGAAAACAATACTTCATGCAACAGGAAACCAAAATAAAGCAGGAGTAGCCATCCTGTTTGCAGACAATGTGAATTTCAAACCAAGAATGATCCAAAGAGATAAAGGAGGTCACTACATACTACTTAGGGGAAAACTTCAAGAGGTAGAGATAACAATCTTAAATATATATGTACCAAATTCCACAGCACCCAGCTATGTAAAGCAAATACTAACAGAAATGAAAAATCAAATAAGCAATAACACAATTATAACAGGAGACTTTAATACACCATTGACACAGAGGGACAGATCAACTAGACAGAAAATCAGCAAAGAAATAACAGAACTGAATCACACCTGTGAACCAATGGACTTGATAGACATATATACAGTTTTCCATCCAACAACATTAGAATATACATTCTTCTCAGCAGTACATGGGACATAATCTAAAATAGACCATATACTAACCCACAAAACATGTTTAAGTAAATGCAAAAGAATTGAAGTTATCCCATGCATGCTATTGGATCATAGTGCCGTGAAATTAGAAACTAACAATAAAAGCAACTGCAAAAAGCTCACAAACACATGGAAACTGAGTAATACACTCTTGAGCAATCAGTGGGTCATGGAGGAAATTAAAGAAGAAGTTAAACACTATCTACAAGCAAATAAAAATGCAAACACAACTTACCAGAATTTGCGGGATGCAATGAAAGCAGTCCTCAGAGGAAAATTTATTGCACTGAGTTCCCACATCAGGAAGACAGAACAAACACAAGTAAACAACCTGATGCTACAACTCAAAATCTAGAAAAAGAAGAACAAGCCAAGACCAAAGCCAAAAGAAGGGAGGAAATTATAAAGATCAGAGCAGAATAATGCAATAGAGACTAAGAAAACAGTACAAAGGATCAATGAATCAAAGAGTTGGTTCTTTGAAAGAATAAATAAAATTGATAAGCCCATAGTCAACCTTATTAAAAAGCGGAAAGAAAAAACTCAAACTCATGCAATAAGGAATGAAAAAGGGGAAATTACTACAGACTCGGTGGAAATACAGATCATCAACACCTATTTTGAAAACCTCTACTCTCATAGGTTCCATAACACAGAAGAAATAGACAGATTCCTAGATACATATGAACTACCGAAGTTGAATCAGGAAAATGTAAAATGCTGAACAACCCAATTTCTATTACTGAAATTGAAAAATGTAAATAAGTCCTTGTGAACAAAGAAGAGCCCAGGCCCAGATGGAGTCACTGCAGAATTCTACAAGAAATACAAAGAAGACTTAATTCCAACACTCCTTAAACTTTTCAATGAAATTGAAAGGGAAACAATTCTTCCTAAGTCATTCCTGGAAGCAAATATTACTCTAGTACCAAAACCAGAGAAAGACCCAACTGAAAAAGAGAACTATAAGCCAATGTCCCTAATGAACATAGATGCAAAAATTCTCAATAAAATATTGGCAAACAGGATGCAGCAAATCATCAAGAAGATTATACAACATGACCAAGCGGGATTCATCCCAGGAATGCAGGGATGGTTCAACATATGCAAATCAATAAATGTAATTCACCATATCAATAGAGCCAAAAGTAAGAACCACATGATCTTCTCTATAGATGCAGAAAAAGCTTTTGATAAGATCCAACACTCATTCATGATAAGAACCTTACAGAGAATTGGAATAGAAGGTCTTTACCTCAATATGATAAAGGCCAGCTATGACAAACCAACAGCCAGCATCATATTAAATGGTCAAAAACTGAAAGCCTTTACCTTAAAATCAGGCACAAGACAAGGATGTCCCCTGTCACTGCTCCTATTCAACATAGTACTGGAAATACTAGCCAGAGCAATAAGACAGGAAAGAGAAATAAAAGGAGTAAAGATAGGAAAAGAGGAAGTTAAATTATCATTA
>PVJX010005192.1:0-18627 GCA_004027295.1 Dolichotis patagonum | reverse complement strand
TCCCCAAAACTCTATTGAAAGACACCTTGATATAATAAATAAATTCAGCAATGTAGCTGGATACAAAGTCAATACTCAAAAATTGATATCATTTCTATACACTAACAACAAAAGTACTGAGAGAGAAATAAGAGAAGCCACACCCTTCACACTAGCATCCAAAAAAATGAAATACTTAGGAATTAATCTCATGAAAGAAGTAAAATACCTATACAGCAAAAATTATAATACCCTGAAAAAGGAAATCGAAGAGGGCCTCAGAAAATGAAAAGACATCCCTGTTCATGGATAGGAAAAACAAACATTGTGAAAATGGCCATTCTCCCAAAATTAGTATACAGATTCAATGTAATCCCAATCAAAATACCACTAACATACCTCATAGACCTAGAGAAATCACTCCTAAAATTCATCTGGAACCAGAAGAGATCTAGAATAGCAAAGGCAATTCTAAGCAACAAAGGCAAGGCAGGAGGCAGCAGAATCCCTGACTTGAAATTGTACTACAAAACTAAAGTAATAAAATCAACATGATACTGGAATAAAAACAGACCTGAATATCAGTGGAATAGATTGGAAGATACAAACACAACCACAAACTCACTCAACCACCTTATCTTTGATAAAGAGGCCAAACATGCTCGCTGGAAGAATGACAGTCTCTTTAACAAATGGTGCTGGAAAAACTGGCTATCCATATACAGAAGACTAAAACTAGACCCATGCCTATCACCATGTACTAAACTAAAATCTAAATGAATCAAAGATCTAAATATTAAAACAGAAACACTAAATCTGCTGGAAGACGAAGTGGGTAAAAATCTCAAAGATATAGGGGTAGAATTCATGAGAAGAGAATTCATGAACAAGAATCAAACTACATGGGAAATACTTCCCAGAATCAATAACTGAGACCACATCTTATTAAAGAGTTTCTGCACGTCAAAAGGGATGTCCAGCAGAGTGAAAAGAAAACCCACAAATTGGGAAAAAATCTTAATGGACAGTCCCTCAGACAAAGGACTTCTGTCTAGATCTTATAAAGAATTTCTAAAAAATCAGACCCTTGAAATTCAAAGAGCCAAACCAAAAATGGGCATCTGAGATGAATACACAGTTCTCAGATGAAGAAAGATGAATGGCAAATAAATACCTAAAAATTTTTTCATCATCATTATTCATGAGAGAAATCCAAATTAAAACCACACTGAGATTCCATCTCACTCCAGAAAGATTGGCCAAGATAGAAAACACTACCAACAACAAGTGTTGGAGAGGCTGTGGGGAAAAAGGAACTCCTCTGCACTGTTGGTGGGAGTGTAGACTGGTGCAACCACTGTAGAGGTCAGTCTGAAGATTCTTCAAAAAGCTGGGTCTGGAGGTCCCATTTGACCCAGCTATTCTGCTTCTAGGCATATTCCCAGAAGATCTAAAAACATCATACCACAGTGATATATGTGCACCCATGTTTATAGCAGCACAATTTGTAATAGCCAGATCTTGTAAACACCCTAAGTGCCTTTCAACTGAGGAATGGATAAAAAAAGTTGTGTTATTTTTATACAATGGAGTAGCACTCAGCTATAAAGAATGATTACATTGAGATATTTATAAATAAATGGACACAACTTGAGACCATACTCATAAGCGAAATAAACCAAACTCACATGTGTAAATACCGTATAATCTCCCTAGTATGAGAGTTGGTAAGAGTATATAAGATTTTATGGTAATCATGAGTCCCCATCTCATAGCTTTGAAGCCTTTCAATGTTTTCATTCATCAATTGCAATGGTTTTATTCTGTTTCGTTTGACTTTATTATACGTGATGCTATGAACAGCTGTTTTGAAGAGAACAAAACAGTATGATAGCTATTGCTGATTTATACCGTCCTTCTTGGAAGTCCTACCAAGCTTCTGTTCTTCTATTTCCATTGGTTCTATCTATCCCATTGTGTCTTATTGGGATTTGAATATGTGTTAAAGTATAAACAAAATTTTTTTATTGAAAATGGGATATTATAGTACCCATTGAGCATTCTCTGTTATTTGGTTCAGAATGCCCTGTAATTCTTTCACTCTTTGAATGGTTTTATACTTTTTTGTTATGTTTGATATTATTTGTATTTGAAACTATGCTCAACCATAGCAGATAAAGAAATATTGTGATAGCTATTGTTAATGTCCTGTTGTCTTAATGTTAAGTATTGTGTTACCTATGTTGTCCGGTTCCGATCTGCTCTATACTACCTCTTTTGTCTTATTCTCTTTAAAATAAAATGGAAAAGAAAAAGAATTGAATTTAAATTATTTTTGTAGTAATAAAAATATTCCAATTACCTTCTCATTTTCATAGTGTTGCCACCATACATTGGAATTTTCTATAATTTAAATTTTCTGTACTATCTCAATAGATTTAGTGCAGAAATATAAGTTAATTTTTTAAATGTAAGATAATTATGATAACTATTGTTGATTTCCTACTATCTTGTTTTGAAGGCCTATAATGCTTTCATTCTTTTGTTTTGATTGCTTTTATTCTCTTTTTTTTTGTTTGATTCTATTATGCCTGATGCTATGGACACCTATTTTGAAGAAAACAAGAGACATAATAGTAGCCATTGTTCATTTCCTATTATCTTATTTTGAAGTCCTGTAATGCTTTCATTCCTTTGTTTTGATTGGCTTTAGTCTATTTGTATTGTTTTATTGTATTATGTGTGAAGGTATAAGCAGCTAGTTTGAAGAAAACAAGAGACATTATGGTAGCCATTGTTGATTTCCTGTTATCACATTTTGAAGTCCTATAATGCTTTCATTCTTTGTTTTGATTTTTTTTTTAACCAGAGATTAAACTCATGACCTGGCACTTGCCTGGCAGGTACTTGTGCCACTGAGCTAAACCCCTGACTGTTTTGATTGGTTTTGTTCTGGTTTGTTTTGTTTGATTTTATTGTATGTGATGGTATGGACAGCTGTTTTGAAGAAAATGAGAGACATTAAGGTAGCTGTTTCTGATTTCTGGTTGTCTTGTTTTGAAGTCCTATATTGCTTGCATTGTTGTTCTGATTTGTTTTATTCTGTTTTGTTTATTCTCTTTAAAATAAAAAAGTAAGATAAATATTTTTCTAAGCTTTTTGGAGTACATAAATATATTTTATCAAAGTGTTTTGTAAAGATTATTTAGGTAAATATGTGATGAGATTACTAATATTGTATTTATGGGAACTAACAAATATGTATTTTTAAATTTCTCATTGTTAGTTTCTAGTAGAGTAACTATTGATAATTATAACACATACACACATACAAAAAAACAACTTTTTTAGGGCCTTCAGTAAATTTTAAAAGTATAGAAGATCCCAAGACAAAAACATTAAAAAATGCTGGAACAAAGAATCCAAAATTAGATCTCCATGGTGATTGAAATATTGATAAGATCTTCAATAAAGGTGCTAAGAAAACTCAAGAAAAAAGAAATACGTTCTTGATAAATGGTTCAAGAAATACTGGGTAGCTATTTCAAAAAAATATGAACATCTACACATACCTCCTACATATAAAGTAACTATTTATTATATTAATCTATGATTTAAATATAAAAAAGAAACAATCCTAAAACTCCTAGAAGAAAACATTTAAGAATAATAGATATTAGGAGAGATAAAGTCTTCTTAGATACAGATAACACAACTCATAAAGGAAAATAAATGATAACTCAAAATAAAACTCTGAAAGCTACTTTTGGTGGGATACTGGGGATTGAATTCTGGGACTTTGTACTGTATTACATCCAGCTTCCCCCATCTTTTTAGTTTTTATTTTGAGATAACATCTTGCTAAATTCTAGGCTGCGCTGGAACTTGCAGTCCTCCTGCTTCGGCCTCCAGAGTGATGAGATTAAAGGCAGGCATTATTATAACCAGTTTGAAAGTGAATTTTACAAGAGAAACATGCAAGTCACTGTGAAAAAAAAAAACTTCTAACATTTATTTGTTCACAAAATATATCTAGATAATAAAAATAAGATGTAAAATTCATTAATGAGATTATTGCGCAGATAAAAATGAACTAAGTATTTAATAGCACTACACAAATGAAAATATGGAACTCTAACAGGCACACAGAGATGTACTCACCCTCATTATTCATCACAAGAAGGCAAATTAAGGCCATAATGATATACAACTAAACACATTGGAATGTTCAAATTCAAAAAGACTGACAACCCAACCTTTAGTAACTGGGATTACAATTATTTAAGGAACCCTCACTTCAGATGCAGTATCTTTGTTTTTTAAAAAAAAAATATTAAAAGATCATGTTAATTAAGAATTGCACATGCCAAAATAGATTAGTGGAGAATAAGTAAAAGTTAGATTGTGAAATTATGGATATGCCAATCACTATTACAGATAGTACATATCTCTAATATGACCTAATTCTCATGAAAAATACTTATAAGACTTTTGATAATTAATTTATTAAAAGTCTATTCCTTCTCAGTTTCTTTTCTTTTGTTTTTGCCTAGATCTTGCCTACTGATTTAACCCATTCATTTACTGAAAGCCTGATGAGCCTGATGGAGCCAGACAATATTTTACACAAGTTAGCCAGCATAGCCAGAAAATCTTGATTTTCTACCCAGCATTTAAAGAGTGCCTAAAATGATACCAATCCTTCAGTGTAGGGAAAATGACTGCAGATACCAATGTCAAGTTTGTGAATTGAGAGCTAAACGAACACAATTCATCATCTAAACCTCTAAGGACAAATATTGTTTAGATCTAGAACGTGCCCCAGAAGTGACTGGATTGTGAAGACACTAACTACATCAGTGGCAGTTTCTCTAGTAGCTACAAAAGTAGAATAACGCACATGTCACAGTAAAATAGGTGCATTGTCGCTGACTGCTGGTTGCTTTTTCCCTGCCACTCAGTTATCACTGGATTTCTAGAGCTCTTAAACTTGAAAAAGGTTAGACTGCACACTACTAGAGCAGTTTGTGAACATCAGCAGATTTAGCTTGTAATTTCATTGATCTATATGGGCTCACTGTTTGCAAACCAGCTGCTGCAGTTTCCCCACAGCTACTGATCTCAGTAACATTGATTTTTTCCCCCCTTACATTAACATAGCATTACTCCTTTGATGGGCAATAAATGACTGGATGTAAATACAATCAGGGCTGCAACAACAAAAGAAAACGTCAGAATCATTTTTATTTAAGGGATTCTTTCCATTAATATTTGCCATAAAAATTATAACACAAATTATTGACAAAAAGTAATAAACTTTTGATTTGAGTGCATTTTGTTCCTTTGTAGATATGTGGAATCTGCCAAGTGGTCTTCTCTTCTTAATGCATTAAGCAAAGCAATACAATAACAGTGCTTTTGTGGATACTGTAAATTTGCACTATTATCTTAGTACACCTAAATTCTATTCATGAAAGAAAGCAGAAAGAATCATTTGCACTTAACTCCACCTATGCTAAAAACAAAAGCATTCCAGATTCCAGATTGTGTCATCTGTCTAAAGAACATCTTTAAAATACTGGCTTATTTTAATAAAATTAGAAAAAGAAATTGACTAATTTTTGATATAAAAATGTAGCTTATAAGACATTAAGAATATAACACATTCTGAATCATGTTTCAACTGGGTATCTCTGTGTGTGTAGGGAAAACACTATATAGAAATTATCTCTCAGATCTCTACTTTGGGGTAAAACTTTACATTTTAACTGCAGGATAGATTATGAAAAGCATGCATTTTAGAAAGGATTAATAGTTAAAATATAAATGAACTCAAAGTTAGACCCCTCAATAAAGCCCAAGCAAAAATGGGCAAGTGAAATGAGTAGACACTTCACAAAAAAATGTACAAATTGTCAATAAACACATGAATAACATCAGTGGTCAACCACTGGTCATTAGAGAAATGGAAACTGAAACAATACTGAGATTGTCTTACCCTAGAAAAAATGGCTATCATCAAAAAATCAAATAATAGCAAGTGCTGGTGAGGCTTTAGAGACAAAGGAACACTTCTACATTGTTAGTGGGAATGTACACTAATACAACCACTAGAGAAATCACTGTGGTGGCTCCTCAGAAAACTAAAACTAGAAATCCCATTTAACTCAGCTATTCTCCTTCTAGATATCTTTCCAAAAGTATCAAAGGCATCATATTATACTGATACATACATATACATGTTTATAACAGCACAATTCATAATAGCTAAATCTTGGAAGCATGTACATTCATCAGCAGATGCACTGTCAAGGAGAATATAGAACTTACACATAATGGAGTACTACTCTGTCATAAAGGAAAGGTTAACCTTAGTCATGTTTAGGCAAAGGCATGCACTTGATAATTGAAATAAAGAAGATACACAAGTTTAAATATTGCATAATTTCTCTTATACAAGGGATTCAAATTATGAATAAAGAGAAAAATAAAAGACAGACAACAGGAGTAGGGGGATAGAATTTTCTGCCTCCTTCTATGGGAAGAGAAATTAAGAGATAGCGGGATGGGGCAGAAAGAGGAGAGAAAGTAGATGAAAAGAGGAATTAAGATGTGTTATATACACAAACCAAGTCCATACAAGGAATGTAAATATTATATATTGCACACATGTACTAAAAACCAAAAAGACGAAAGTATTTATGCTACATGCATAGCACCGATAAGAGTACAATAGATGCCAATCATCCCTCAATCCATAGTCTATTTATAAATTAGTAGATGCAGCAAAATGTCCTATTATTATCTATTGTGTCTGGATCATACAGAAAAAGCCAACATATTTTGGCATTAAAAAATATATGTGGTTTTGCTTAAAAATAAAAATGAAATTAATTATGGAAAAGAAGTTTTAGGTGTTGAAAGATAAGAAAAATGTCTTAGAAATAGATTTTCATTGAAGATGTTACTCATCATTAAGTTCTACCAATAATTTCAATGTGGAGCAGATTTTTAATTTTTAATTGATTTATATTGGTACTGACAATATATAACCAATCTCTCATGTCAAGATAATTTCTGTTACCAAACATAATGTTTCCAGTTTTTGTTTTAAGATAGGTAAAAATCTTTTGGAAGCAATTTTCTCAGACACTATGCACTGTGACAAGTGTAGTTTTTAATTTCTAAGAAACTACTAATAAATCTAAAATCATCTTTAAAATTCAACTTTTTTTTTTTTTGGTACCGGGGATAAAATTCAACTTTTTAAAGCCATGCCTTAAATAGCACTATTTACTTTCTCAGTAATTTTGCATCAGTGTCAAAATTCTACTGAGGCTTACATGATGACCACTTATTTTCAACAATAATTTTGGTTGGCATTTGGTAAATCACACTCTTTTTAAAAGTTCTGTCCAGAGCATTGATTTCAAGTGAGATTCACCACAATCAATGATAAAAATAGAAAATAATCTAGAACATCGATAATACTTGCCAATGATATTTTTTGTCACTTACTATGCTGTGTTGTAAAATTGTGGCATATAAAGTTTTATCAAGGAATGTAGGGTTTGGGGTCCTTATGCTAAAGATTCAGATTCTTGCCTTTATGAATTATCTTACTTTCTCTTGCAGATTTTTTTCTGATCATGTTTTTAAATAAATGTTCTGCAAAGATGATATTCTTTACTGAAAATCATGTAACTATATTTGGTTTTAATTTTATGTGATCTCAAAAACTAGGTATTTGATTTTTAATTTATTACATTTATATTACTTAATTTATAACAATGCACATCAAATAACAGACAAGCTTTTAATCAATGAAAATATCATTAAAATCTTTTAGGTACCTTTTAATGGTACTATCATATCCATTTTATATTTAAGAAAATAAAGATTTATAGAACACAAATACATTATAACTAGTAAATTCTAATGTAAATATTTAATCTTAAATCTATGAATGTTCAAGCTATTAATTCTGTTATGCACAATAAAGTAGCATCAGGTTTTAGAATGGTTCAGACATTAATATGTGACAATATCTTCTGTTCATGCTAACCTCTGGAAGCTCATTCCCTGTTTATTTCTAGACTATGTTCTTGCTATACGACATTTCCACATAGCTAGGTAAGATATATTTACTTATGTTACAGATTTGTAATAATCTCTTATCTATCATATGGATATATTTCTTACATTTGAAACATTTTACTATAAAAATTCAAACATAAGCTTTAAGTTAAAAACTTGTTTGACTCCCCTTTAGTGAGGAAGTGTAGGGTCTTCTAAACTGATGAAAGCAGGACCACCATTGAGATCTGTCATTTGGAAACATTAGTATTTTCTTTTTACTTTCTGTAAGCACCACATATTTCTGTTTGATCAGATTGCATTAATACAGCTTGGGCCAAGGGGCAATTATTAGCTTAACTAGTCTTTCTCAAATTTGTAGTTCTTTGCTACTGAATCAAACAACTAGCCATAACCCTGAAGTGGACCATGTTTTACCTCAAGTTGAGACACCTGTCATTTACAAATTTGTATATATGAATATATTTTTGTTTTGGAAAATTGCATATATTGTATGTGAATAAAATTTTGCATAAAGTAGTCTACCAAAATGTATTATAGTTTATTTTTTCTTTAATATATAAATCATTAAATAATTGTTTAACTCACATATATCCATCAAACAGCTTCAAAAACTATCAAATCATGGGCAATCTTGATTTCTGCATCATTCCTCTCCACTCCATTTCAGATTATTTTGAGGTAAACCAAAAATTTCAAATCACTTCATTTATAAGAAGAATATGCACCATCTTTTAGACATTATGTCTCAAAGGTAAGAACACTTAATCAAATAAAATTATAATGTTGTTATCATATTTCATAAGATTAAAATAATACGTGTAAATTTTAAAGTATTATTGGCATGTTTGTCAAATAACATATATGTATGATGTGTTCCAGATATATCAAACTATCCATTAGTTATATCTAATAAATTTATATAGCTTTGATTCTCAAAGACCAAATTTTACCATTAACTCTTTTTCTAGTAGACTTTAAATTGGTAGTTATCTAAAACCTGTGTTTACTGTGAATTTTACATCTATGCTGTTAAAAAATTTGTACTTCAAATTATTGACATTCTTTTTAATAGTTATTTAGAATTTGCATATGTACAATTTCTGCATTACCCAAAATGCAATGGAATTAATTTGCTCCAAGTTTTAACTTTTCTTTCATATCAATGTCAATGTCCCAAGTGCAAAAGCTAGACATTAAGAAAAAATTACCAATTAACAAGACTCAATCAGTAAATGCAATAATAATTCCTATAAAAACATGGTATGAGTTTTGAACTAAAATTTAGGATTAATAATCTGTCATAGGTATCCTGACTCTGTCTTGTGTATCATTTGTGGCATCTGTGCCTCACTATCCTTGTTGTTACAAGGGAAATAACACAATAACAATACACATTCTTGTGTACCACACAGAAATCTTGTGAGAATTAACACTGAGAAAAGACCAGAACTTAGGAAAAACACCTTAGAACATAAAAACCATGCAATTATTCTTATTTCTGTGAGCTATAAAAATGCTTGCAAGAAATGGCATGATTATTGTCATATGCATTAAGCCAAATAAGAAAGCAGGCTAGTAGGGAATCTCATCGAAGATAAAAATTACTTTGACCAATCCTTCCTTCCCTCTAGCCGCTGAAAGAAATTATTTTTATAGGTCTACTAAATGATACCTTAACTTCCTTTCATTTTGCTTAAAGTCTGTGATACAGGAATTGTGCTTAAATGAAACTTCCATCAGCTTTCACATATTAAAAAAGCAAGTGCATTTTAATGCACATATTGAACATTAAATCATTTTTTGCTGCAGGTTATTGCAAGTAAATAGTAATTGTAAAATAGATTCTTTTTGATGAAACAAAATGAAAATAGACTGCTAAGTGTTCACCTTAGATTTTCTCATCATTTCATTAACAGTTCAACTAGGAAAGGTATTTTTGTAATGAAGGGCAGGAAAATCATAGTCATCAATACGATTCCATAAGCATATGCTATTAAAGTTACTTTGGCAACTTAAAAGAGCAGAAATATATGAAGAGGTTTATGCTTCCTAAAAAATGATTTGTAATAAAAATGATTTGTAAGAACTATCTTATTTGTTTAACAATTAAGTGGTTTCTTTATTCTAATAACAAATTCATTTAAAACTTAAATAGCCAAATTTCAATAAAGACAAGTTTGCATTTACACAGATTTGTCTTTAAGAAATGGGAATTTCACAAACAGAACTAGTGAAACAGGTTAGATTCCTAGGGGAATAGCTACAACTTCTGTCCCACTTTTGTGTCAGCGTGAACTCAAATCCTCTCCATCACCATTTATACTTTATATATTTATGAAATATTTTTGTTTAATCCAACTTATAATTTCTACATACGAATTGTCCCCAAGCATAAATTAAACAAATTATGTACTTGAAAACATTGTGAAACTATAAAAATTCAGACTACTTCAAATAAGAAAAATAAAGTAGTGGTACTTTCAAAGGACTGTCTCAGCTGGTGCTGACAGGAAGCTGAGATTCCACTGCTGAGCTTGCATTGCCCTCTATGGTTGCCATCGGACAGTTCCCAGAGAAAAGAAGTTTGGTTCTATCTCAGCTTTCTAGAGACGCTTGGACTCTATGTTTTTCACTTTAGCTCAGTCCTGAATAAACACTCATTGATGGCAGCATCAGTTCTATATTTATATCTTGGAAACTTATTCACTTGATTTCAACTCTTATTAACTCAGTAAATTAATAACATCAAGTTTCACAATTTCTTAGTGAAGATGAGTGGAAGGGGGAAGAAGAATGGAAGGGAAAGTAAACAGATTTAAGATGTGTCACCTACATGCACCAAATACCCACAAGGAAGGTAAATATTATATGTCACAAACCCAGAAGTAAAAATAATAATAGTAACAGTAATAATGAAAATGAGGAATGGGATTTAGAGAAAAAGGCAGAGAGGTGGGTGGGAGAGGAGTGGGAATTAAAAAGAACCAAGTTGTGTTATGTACATGCACCCACTCCCCAAGATGAATATAAACTTCATGTACTGTAAACATGCACTAATAAAAATAGGAAACATTCCCATAAATAACAGCATTTTGATAGTTACTTTAAAATATGAAAATCTAGGAGAAAAACAGCTCTTTCTTCTCTCTCCAGTTTTACTTGTGGTCAGTTTGGCACCCTCAGCACTGAGAGGTGAGTTTCAGTCGGTGTGCACACCTGTGCTTCGGCTTCTGTCCTAGACGCTGGTCTCTGTGGAGGCAGAAGCTATGCCTCATGTCACTGTTCACCTACACAGTGATGGCAGGTGCTGGACTCAGAGAAGCAGCTCTGCCAAGCTAAGTTCATGGCTATAGCCTCTTAGATATTTTATTGTTAATTGTCTCCGGTCCAGTTCTTTATAAGCAGAGGCCAAGGAAACAAGACAGATGCATGGATATACTGAGGGTGAAATGTCCAGCAAAGCATAGGAAAGACAAAGAACTAAATGATAGGAAGTAACTGAGCACAGATGCGGTTTTAAGTAAAGTCTAACCTTGGCTAAGGAGAATAAATTGCATCACAAGAAACAACCCTTTCTGAGTTATTATTCATTGCTTTTCCCGAGCTCGGTGGTTAGTGATGTGTATAAAGTCCATCACTGGGAGAAACAGTGAGTGGGCCACTCCTATTTTTGCCCCTTAGTTCCAAAGCCATATGCTTTACTGTGGTAGGACTACCATAAACAATACCACAGATCAAGTGATTCAAATAACAGAAATTCATTGTCTTACATTTCTGGAGGGTAGAAGTCTAAGGAATCAAGGTAATGGCAGGGTTGGTTTCTCTTGCAGCCTCTATTTGACCATATTTTCTCTGGACTATTCTGTATGTATATTTATCTCAAGCATTTTGCCCTTTCTTATAGGGTCACTAGTTACACTGAATAGGGACCTATTGTTATAACCTCATTTAACCTCTTTTAAGGCCTCATATCCCGAATCACATTTGGGATTAGGGCTTCAATAGAAGAATTTGTATCTATAGGGAACAATTCAGTTCATTATACCATGAAGTCTATCGTTTTCTGAGGTAACATTACAGTGTACATAATACTGTTTCAAGGAGTACAACACATTCTGAAGTGTAGTGCTTCAGCCCTTCAAAGTGTCTTTATCAACTGGCACTCCAGCTACATCTTTCAAAGTTCTTTCTACTACTCTAACAGCACAGAAAGTGTCAGGACTGAGCACTAGGTGATAGAGTCAATATCCCTCTAGACGATTTATCAGTTCTCTATTTTATTTGCCCAAGAAAATGCACCACTAGTCTTAGATGTTATTATATAGAATCTCATTCCAGTAACTCAAATACTCCAATAAGCCCATGAAGTCAGTCAAAATACTCTGAAAATGGAAGGTGAACCTATATAAAATAAATTTAATCATAACAGTCTCTGACTTTTTCAAGACAGAAAAGATCCTTAAAAAACAACTGTATCAAGTAACTCATGGTTCCCTTCAGGTATAGTATTATGTAGTACCATAGCATTCATCTCTATTGTGGACAAGTTAGGTATTTGACAGCAGCAACTGATTATTTAGGCCTTGGTGAGACACAGCACATATTCTTGGCCATATAGAAAGAATCCATCATAGCTATCATGGCTCCTTCATTCATATGCCCATGGTGTCATCATTTTATGATTATGGACAGAGATTGTCTAATAACAGTTAACCAAATTATGATACCCATTTGGTTGAGTGCCTCTTTTACAGTGTATTCATATGAGTATCAATAAAAAGTTTCTTGTTTCATTTACTCTCCACAGATTCATCTGCATGATTCTTTTTAAAACCCCATGACCTGACCTCACAAAGCTGATCCTTACATATCTTTGAGTAACGGACTAATTATTCATCAGTGTCTACGAATCTGTGAATGTTGTCACTTCAATCTATTTCTCTCTTTACACAAGGTAATAACTAGAAGAAAGCCCCAAACCCTGCCAATTGGTTGTTTTTTTTTCCTTCAACACAGTCTTTCAAAGCCATTCCTGAGTGGAAATAAATGTATGAACTACTCATTTTAGGGTTACATGTATAGGCCAACCTATAACTAATCTATTAACAAGCTCAGGTTCTATCTCCTTCCATTATCTGGTAACAAGGACTATCTATGAGGATTGATACAGTTTAGGATCCTTTATTAGTCAGCTTTCCCATTGTTGGACACAACACCCAACACTCACAACATAAAGAAAGACAGGCACAATTTAACTGATGAATTCAGGAGAACCCAGTTCATGGCCCGTGAGCTCCAAGACAGAAACTTCATGGCAGAGGGCATGGTAGAGCTAAACTGTGTAGTTCCTGGCAGGTGGGAAGAAGAATAATGGAATGATGAGAGGGGCAGTGAGGGAACATAGAGAATATCATGGCCATGTTTCCATAACCCTCCCAGACATATCCAAGAGCATGTTCTACTAATCTCGTAGGTGTTTCTTAATCCAGTGAAGTGAACTTACCTTGATTAGTGGCCAAAGATCCCCTGGAAGTAGGCTCAACTGTGGGTTTAGAATATAAACTGTTTATAAGGAGTCCCTCTTGTGATCAAAACAGTTTAAAGGAACAAAAAAAAATGAAACAAAACTTGGGAGAAAAGTCAAATTCTCACTCCAATTTGCCAACTTCTTAGTGATCTCTACATAAATATCATTGGTAACTATCTAAAATGTTCTTGCAAAATAGGGATACATGAGAGCTAACCTGACCAGAATTCATGGCTGCACTGATTGTTAAGAGGAGTGGTGATGGGTAATACAGTTGTTCTCTACAACTGAAACAGTTCTGGAAAGATAGAAAACCCAAATAATATCATTTGCTAGTACCCCCGGAAGATGAACTATTGAGTCCTCTATTAAAGGGAGAACTGAAAAATACATCAGTGTCCATTAGTGTGAGGAGAAAAAGCTTGTTGCCGCAGTTACAAGGAACAACAGCGTTCATCTTCCTTAACTGTGCAACTTAGATGAGACCTCTGTACCTGCTTGAGCTTGTATACAAGGGTTATCACCTCTGTCTGGTAATGGACCAATGCTGAGCCTACCCGGTCCAGTCTTATGACTTGCCATCTGATATTATCTAGCTCATGGTGAGAAATTCTAGCTGTATGGTCAATTGATGTGTCAGTGTCAGATGTTTCATTTCTACCAACCCAGTAGCACTCTAAATGATATTCTCAGAACAGTGTATCATTCTCCACTGTATATAGCACACCCTTCCCTCAGAAATACAAGATTCTAAGTTGGTATTTTTATTGAAGCATGCCAGAATTTCCAAATAACATAATTTTCTACCAGATATACTTCTAGTGGGATGAGATCTGCAAGGTCATATGGTCTAGTGTCAGGCACCTAGGCCTCCTAGACTAGCTATAGGAACAGATAGATCACTTATAGAGCCATTGCTTTCTTAAGAGCTCACGTAAATCCAGAAGCTTCTGAGTCATCTCATAAATGTGTCAAAGCAGTATCCCCAAGTGCAGGACTATCACATCCTCCTGATAGATTGCTAAAATCAGTCAAGGAGAGTTCAGGTGTTAAAGGGGTGCAGAAGTAGGAAATTAGGAAGCAAATGGATAGAAGCCCTGATACACTTCTAAACACCACTGCTTGCAGCTGAGAGGTAGGTGCAGCAGAAAGAAAATAGGGAGCGTGAGACTTAGATAAGGCACCACAGCTTCCACTGTGATTACTCTTTTTCTTTCTTCAATAACATTTCAAAAGATTCCAAATAGGTTTTGTACTTTTTTAAATAAATTCATTCAAGATCTATTTAGACACCCAAAACAAAGGCACTGTAAGTATAAGCTTCCAAATAATCAAAGATCTCTGAACATTTTGAGTAAGAACATATGGAAGGAGTAGAGAAATTCATATGATGACATCAAGTTGGGAAAGAGAAGTTGTCACCACATGGCAGTGTGCTTAAGAGGATATACAGAAAAACTTCATTTGACTGTCAACATAAGTTCAGTTGTGCTTCCTACAGGAATAGCTGCAAGCCAGTAGCAACTCAAAATGTCTGAACACAGGTATGAATGTATAAGGTAAACAATTCAGAAAGTCAAAATCATTTTTATAATCTTTGAAGACAGTTACATGCTTTTTGAAAGATATCAACAAATGTCTACTATCAAAAAACAAAGGCCTTCCAGACATAAGCAAAAAGGTATACATCAAACTTGTGGTGACATTCACTGACATAACCAATGAGGCCTGCAATGGACATACAGTATGCCTCCCCTGACACCAGGGCTCCACCACCCACCAGCTCTAGCTCTGCATTCTGATTCCTCTTGGCACAGGGCAGGAGAGGTGAGAACTAACCAACTAACATGATCTTGGACAAGGTCAACACTTGAGCAGAAAAGGAAGCAAACAGACCTGATCATTGTCCACATTAAGTCCACCAGACCTCAGCACTTAACAGTCTACATCAAGAAAGGAGGAAAGAATAAACAACACTGTCCATCTACCAGTGGGAGCAAGGACCTGCTTTGGCTTGGGTAATAACCACAGTCTGGAGTGAAAGGACAGGGGGATTTGGGGTACAGGAATGCCACTTTGGAAACCTATAAGCCCTAAAGCTAGATGAAGAAAATTATGACTATATCCCAAGATTGCAGATCTTGGAAAGAAACCACTCATTAAAAAAAATAAGAATTAAAAAGTAGGAATTTTTAATTTTTTTGTTTGTGTTTTTCAGACAGAATTATACTATGCAGTTCAGGCTGGTCTCAAACTCACTTTGTATCTCAGGCTGGCCTTGAAATGGCAGCAATTCTCCTACCTCAGTCTCCAGGGGTGGAAGGGGATTGTAGGCATGCACCACCATTCCCAGGGAGGAAGTTTTTCTTTGGCTTGAGTTTTTTTCCCACTTATTTTTATTTTTCCTTCAGTGTGCTTTTAAGAGGTTTGGAGATTTTTCTCCCTTTTATCACTTTTAGTTTCTTTTCTCTCCTGTTTCCCCCTTCAATGTTTTAATTCTTTTCCTTCTTATCTTTATTTTATTTCCTGTGTTTTCTATTCATATTTTCTTCTTTTTCTTATTCATTCTTTCCTGCAACTGTTCTTTAATGCTATTAATTTCTATATATTCCTCAGTAGGGTTCCTATCTCATATGTCTCTTCTCCTTCCTCTGTTTCACTGATTAATTTCTCAAATTTTGCTGTTTTTCATTTTCTTGTACACCACCCTCTGTATTTACTAGTGTAACTACTGACCTTTATGAATCTCTAGATAGCTAGTTAATTTTAGGCTATTGCTATTGATTACTATCTTATTAGTAACACAAGTAAAGTTGTTCCATTTAATAGATAGATACTGTAGGTCAATATTTGATATGTCTTAGTGTTCATACCGTAATTATATATTTATTACCTATGGTTAACAGTGGTACATTGTTGTTCATAAGGTTTGTCAATACTCAGTTTATATTTGACTATAACTGATGCTGATTTTGTTACTATAGCCAAGGTGACATAGCTGCTACTATTAGTTGCTTTTCTTAGGATGATAATCTCTGAGTTTCCTTGGGGTTATTAACAATACCATGCCTCATTCCTGGATCTAATGCACTGCAACCTCCCATCCCAGAGAAAACAGTTGGTTGGTTGGATCATGGGACAAAGGCAAAGTCAAAAGTTAACCATGCCCAGAGGAAAACACTGAAAAGTAGTCATTAATTAAAAAGGTCTCCATATTAGAAATAAAGCTTTCCACTATGATCAATTTTTGGGCCTCAACACAAAAACAAACAAGCCAAAATAGAAACATGAGAAGACAAGCTGACAAAATGCCTCCAAGCACTCCCTACTCTCCAAAAGCATTCACATAAGGCACTGAAGAGGAGAAAACCAAAAAGTCACATACCTGAATTATTTAAAATATTAAAGGAGATAATAAATCAGATCAATAAGGCATTTGGCAATCTTACAGAAAATATAAATAAACAGATATTGAGCTAGAGAAGCAAAATGATCAGTGAGTCTACAGAAGATTTTAATAAAAGCCTAAAGAGTTAAACAAAATGATATGAAATGTGAATGACCAGAACAAAAAAGAATTAGAGTCCATAAAAGACTCCAAGCATAAATTCGAGAGATTAGCAATTCTATCAAAAATATGTGTCACAGAAGTGACCAATTGAAGACAGAGTGTCAGAAGTAGAAGACAGGGCTCTTGTTGGTGACCAGTTAATGAAAGACACCATTAAAAAAATAGGACAGGGGCTGGAGATTTAGCTCAGCAGCATAAGTGCCTGCCTTGCAAGCACTTGGTCATGAGTTCAATCCCTGGTACTGATTTAAAAAAAAAAATTTTATATATATATATATATATATATATATATATATATATATACATATATATATCAACATGAAAATGGATCTAACAGGGTCTAGGTGATGAAAAGAAGACTAACATTATTTGGAGTGAGTAAAAAATGAGAAGATAGCACAAATGACAAAAAATACTTTTCACTAAAATAATAGCAGAAAACCTTCCAAATAAGAGAAAAGAATTTAACACACAGGTAAGTAAGGCATATGGACCCCAAATATCCACAAACACAAAATAACATCTCCATGACACTTTATAGCCAAACCCCTAGAAGTCCAACACAAGAACAGAAATTTAAGTGTTTAAGAAAAGAAATGAATTGCTTATGAAGGTAAATCCATTAGAATTACAGCAGATTTCTCAAAAAAACAAATAAAACAAAAATTCCCATAGGCCAGCAGACCTTGAAGTGTTTCAAGCCCTAAATGAAAAATGATTTTCAGCCCAGGTTGACATGTCAGCCATCTTACAAAATGGACAGAAAAATAATGTATTTTCACGCTTAAGATCACCTAAAGAAATTCATGATCACCAAATCTACACTGCTATAAGTTCTGAAAGATATGCTAGAAAGAGACAATGGGGGTAACAATGACAAAAAGACTATTAAAATAAATACACTAGGTGGAGTAAGCATTTAGGTAGAGGA
The DNA here is from genome assembly GCA_004027295.1 of Dolichotis patagonum. Lineage (NCBI taxonomy): Eukaryota > Metazoa > Chordata > Mammalia > Rodentia > Caviidae > Dolichotis > Dolichotis patagonum. Next base: position 519 of record PVJX010005192.1, on the reverse strand, counting down.
GAAAAAAAGAAGAAAATTAGCAATAGGAAAATAAGTCAATACCTATCAGTAATATAGTAACTCAAACTGTCATTAAACTCCATTCCCCCTTTTAGGAAACATGGACTGGCAGAATGGATCAAGAAACAACCAATAACATATTGTATAAAAGAGACACATTTAATTCAAAAGACATTCACAGACTAAAAGTAAAAGGATGGAAAACAATGCTCCATACCATGAAAATGAAAAAAAGCAGGCACAACTATCCTATATTCTCGAAAGTCTGCGCAGACCTGCGTCTCGGCGCGACTCTTTGGGACTGGTAAGCACGCCCTTCATCCGCAGGGAACTGCCTGGAGATCGGCATCTGGGCCAGGTCTGATTGGGCCCGTAGCCCCGCCCTTCACGCCCAGGAAGTCTCCCAGAAAGCAGCATCTCAGGCTATCTCTTTGGGACCCGAAACTCCCAGACCATAGAGTGGCCTGAGCTGTTTGGATTGAAAGTCTGCGCAGACCTGCATCTCGGCGGGACTCTTTG